>CM019751.1:478567-589730 GCA_009761775.1 Ficus carica | reverse complement strand
AGAAGAGACAATTCCACATATACATACATATATACATATATTTATATATATATCTGTCACTGTGCATATATGTGTGTATATATAGCCTGAAGTCCACATGAGAGAATAGGACCATTTAACCGTGCCCAAGAGGACAACGCACCAAAAAATTTCAGAGCAAAAGAAAAAGGGGATTTGCAGAACAAGAATACGACCCTCAGATGCTGGGACGAATGATTGCACCATCCCAAAGGGCAGAATCTCCCAGTATCCCCACATCTTCATGCGTGACATTTGGGCACGTCCATGTCATCATTGTATATGTATCTATAGTGTATTATATATTTACCAGTTAACCATCACATACGCCGCGGAGACGAGCAAAGTAAAGCAAAATATATAATATATATATATATAACGTGGTGGTTTATAGATCCACACGGTTGGGAGTTATAAGGATGAAAACACCGTTCATATTGAATTTGTCTTTTAAAAGATAGTAGTATACTTATAGATATAGAAATTTTCTCTCACTCAGTAGTTATAACTTTCTATTTACAATATAATAATAGCTAGTTAATTTACATATAAATTTATAAAAAAATTATCCATAACATGATAATATATATTTAGAATTATTAGTAAAAATAAATGTATCACTGAAAAATTTTATATTTAAATCATCTGATTATTTTATACACATTTAAAAAAATTACAATATTATTTTATAAAAGTGTTAAATAAAAATTATGGATATATATATATATATGTACTCCCTACTGGTTAGAAGCAAGAGTATTTTGTGCTTTAACTCTATCTTTAGACAAATTAGCAAGTTACCCCTAAAAAGACTATAAATTTAATAAAATATTATCGTGACGTCCTAAATATATTAATGAATGATGTTAAAATTTTATAGGAAATACCCTCATACACTTAACATGACCGTGTCTTGTTTATGTGTATGAGGTCGTTTTTGTCAAAAAAATTTCATTTGTCATCAATTAAGAAACATTCAATAACACTTAATTGAGCACATATTTGGTTCACCGATCCAAATCAAAAATTTCAACTCATTTTATATATTTTTTAAAAAATCAACAAGTGTTTTAACTGATTTTTTAAAAATCAAATATAAATATTTCAACTTAAACCTAAACGCTTGTCAAATTTAGGGAGCAACTTATCAAAACTAGAGTTTTAGGAAATAAATTACAGATCGCAAAAAAAGTTTTAGGTAATAGATATACCAATACGCTAATGGCAATGATCTTCATGTGTAGATGTCTGCACGTTTGAAAATTATGCTATTTTTTCATTTGATCTGGGATTTTGTTTTTTCCAAGGAAAAAATTGACATATCATTTACATTCAAATATGTGCTCAGTGTACTGAGAATAACAATGACATTTTAACGGGGGAAAAAAAGGGGGAAAAGAATAACAGTAACCGATGCTAAATTACATTTATCTTTTTCATGAATACAATGGTTTATGTTGCCCAATGTTGATCTTGGTTATTAATTTTAACTATTTTAGTGGATGAGTAAATTAATATAGTGGTATATATATAGATATATATATATATTGAAGGGAATTTGCATTAAAAGAATATATATGTAGAGATTCAAAAACTAATATTCTTATGATAACCCTAAAACACAAAGAAACACTCCAAACAAAAAGTAAATTCAATTATATAATATTATTTATTTATTTACTGGATATATCTGATATGTATCATAACTTTGAAACGAATTTTTGAAGCTCATGCAGATTGAAGATTAATAATAAATGAAAGAAGAGACATTTGTTTTGTAACGTCCAGTCCACTCTTTCAAGTTATACATATAATTGTGATTAGAAGAATAATATAACAGTAATTTCACGTTTCATTCAAAGTATATTGTGTGGAGTACCAATTCCTCTGAGTTTTATTTATTTATTTATTTATTTTTATAAATAGAAGTTATATTTGTATATGTTGTTTTTTACAATAAAGATCATTTCCCCAAGGAAAGTTTAGAGCTTGTGTGTAAACCAAGTTTTTTCTAAACTCAAGTTTTGTCTTTTTCCTCAAAAGTCTTTGTCTTTTTTCCAAAAAGTTTTTTGTCTTTTCTGAAAAGTCAATAAAATTTACTATTTCAACTTCAAAAACTCAACTCAAACTTACTTACAAAACGAACCCTTATTTGAAATATTCATGATCCCAACTTGAACCGATCAAAGACATGCCCTTAAAATGAATGAGTAGCCGTGTAGAATTAGGTAGGAAACCAAGCAAAAGTGTTGCCTTTCTGAAATAGTGACTAAGGCCATATGATAAAATAAAAAAAATAAATAAATAAATAAAGCTTTAAACATTGATTTGTTGGTGACTAATTGTTAATAATTATTTGAGGTAAAGATTTACCTAATCTCCTTTTTTGAGAGGGGGAAAAAGTTGCTAGACAAATGCTTTGCACACTAGTGAACATAAGCAAACAAGTCAAAATGAAACAAATAAATAATTCTAAGTTCTTAGCAAAAAATAAATTAATAAAAAAAATTTGTGATTCATCATGAATCTTTCTACACCTATTGGGATTATTATTTTTATTTTGGAGTTATGCATCTTTTTAACGAATCTTTTGTTATACTTTTTAGGGCTATTCTCTTTTCCTTTTCCTTTTTTGTTTTTTCTTTGTCTTTGTGCTACGTTTTCCCTTTTTATTTTGAATATTTGATTTATATATTTCATCTATCAAATGTAGTTTTTTTGCGTTTCCCCACAATTGGCTTAAGTCCCTGTCATCCTCTACTACTCAAATTCAACTCCCAAAAAACACTTCAACAAAAGCTAGCTAGTTTGGAGTACTTAACAGCTCTTTTTTATGTTTTGTTCTTTTCCTTCTTTTTCATTTATTTGTTACTACTTTTCCTACTTTTTATGTTGGAGATTTGATTTGTTCATTGCTTAGTAATTTTTTTTTTTCCCTTTTCCACCATTTGCTAAAGTCCCTATCATCTTCTACTACTCGAATTCAACTCCCAAAAACGCTTTCACAAAAAGTTAATTTGGGTACTTATATAAGAACTCCTTTTTTAAGTTTTGATCTTCTCATTAAAAAAATATAATCTTTAGCTACTACTTTTTTATCTTTTTATTCTTCTCCTAGTAGTTTTTTTAAAAATTATTATTGTTTGCTTTTCCTATAATTGGCTAGGTCCTAATCACCCTCTACTACTCAAATTCAACTTCCCAAATATACTTCAACATAAAAAGCTAATATAGGTACTTTTAAAGTTTAACACTAGTGTCGACATTGCATGCATGAGCCAGCATCTTTAACACAATGTGAATTGCCATCTTTCTAATCTTTTTGGTTGAAGTGCAATGTCATCTTGAATAAAACATCCACAGGAGTGAATGGGTTGGCAACGGTGGGTGCTTTTTACTGGCTTCTCTCCCTTCGTTCACCGAGTTCGACTCCCATTTGCCTCCCCTTAGGCCATCTCTCCAGCTTCGGTTATTGAAACATAATTTGGTGATGATATGGTAGACTCTTGGATGGCCAACTAAGAGTAAACACAGTTCCTCCTTGCCATACCTAGGCAATAGATTCTTTGCAATGTTGGGCTGAAAACCCTAGAAATGATGGAACCAATCCCAAATCCTTTTATTCACAAAAAAAAAAAAAATTCATCTTGAATAAGCACTTTTTGTGTTGTGTTTAATTTTGTATGGAATTATATATATTTGGTAATTTATTTTTAAGCAGGTCTTATTTGACCACGAGCCAAATTATAGTGATAAATGATTTGACCTCATTTTTAGTGTCGGAGAAATTGAAAAATTGTTACTTATAGGACTATCCATCAAATGTATGTCTTACTGCGGGCCTCTTTTTATTGGTTTGATAATATCGATATCTTTATATAGATATATATATATCGTGTTTACCTGCTAATATAAAATATCAAAAACTATAGCTATATATATTACAAATATAAATCACGTGACTGAAAAAAAAAAAAAAAAAAGACTATTGAATTCACTGGAAATGCTATTTTTCGTTGATTTAGATAACATCGTTACATGAATAATAATTTTGATGATTAATAACTTCTAATCTAATTTTAGTGTCTAAATCTGTAGTAATACTCTATAGTTCGAAATACCTATCATTCTAATTGTCTCACTTATACCTATCACCCAACCCTTTTATTTTATTTTATTTTATTTCACCAGTCATGTTTTATAAATCTCATGTATACCTCTTAAACTTTTACACATGTCCCCCTTTACCCCTCAACTTTGGAATGTATCGTTGCAGATTAGTCTTATTTATGTGGTTTTGTTCACACTCTCTATTTGACATTTTTTAACATTTAAAATATCCCTTTTAAATTAAACTTATCATCATAAAAAAACCCTCATATAAAATAGTAAAATAGATAACTATAAAAACTCGTATCCATAGGCGTACTGTTCTCTAGTTATGTTGTTTATAAATGGGTTATTTACGTTTCATACCATGTATTTTACTTTTATTCAGAAAGTAGACATGTGTTTGAACTTTTACATTTGTATATCATTAGATTAATAGAAATTTATATCATTTCTTGTTAACAATTAATTTTGACCCTAAAATGACCTAATTACACTTAAAAAGAAAGACCCCAATTATGTATCATTTACCTTTTTGATACCATACATTTTGCTTTTATTTAAAAGTATAAATATGTACTTAAAATTTACATTTTTGATATTATTAACATTTAGTACATAAATCTATATAGTTTACCGATCAATGTTTAATTTTTACATTCAAAGTACCATTTAATTTAAAAGTAAAAAATCGAAGAAATTCTAATTGTCAAGTACTTTATAATTTAATTAGGGCCCGTTAGAGATGGTGTTGGATATTGAAGATTGTTTGAATTTTGAAAATGTGTAAAAACGTAAAATATTTTCGGAAATAAAAAATAACAAAGAGATCTTATTTGTTCCTCTCAAATTTATGTAATTTAAAAAATATCATCTCATTTAATTTAAAATAATAAAATTATAAATTTTTTAAAATTTAATTTTTCTAAAAATGTTTAAAAAAATAAAAAATAAAATTGACCCCCCCCCCCCCCCAAAAAAAAAAAATTGACCCCCCCCCCCCAAAAAAAAAAAATCTCTTTTTGATAAATTACAAATGCCGTTTTAGGTTGGCAAAATAATAATAATAATAATAATTACTGTGTATGCGCTTGTGCAGTCGTGGAGACACCATTATTGGAGGAGGGTCATGTGTGGATTTTGAGGTATCTAGAGTGGCGCGTGAAGATAGAGTCAAATCAACTTTTAATTAATAGCAAATCTCCGGGAGCTCTGCTCTGGAACATCTTTTTATGCCAGTCCTTGTCTTCCCCCTCGCAGCTGGCGGCCGCGCTGCCATCATTAATATCTTCTTTGTCAATTTCAATGCGCCACCTCTCGTAATTTCCTTCCAACTAAGCTTTCCAACTCAGGGCCTCGTTTGGACCACAGGTCTAACCCATGAATTATTTAACTCAATTTTGTCTTTTTTTCAAAACAGTTTTTATCTTTTCTGAAAAAGTACACATCAATCACTATTTTAACTTATCAATTTCAACTCAAACTCATACACCAAACAGGCCCTCAATGTTCATTCTATGGTTAAAAGTAAAAAATTAAGCATGCGTTTAATACATAGGTTAAAGTAAGGACCCGTTTTGGAAGATATTTAGAGATGGTGATTTAAAAATTAGGTTAAAAATGTATATTTGGAGGAAAAATTTTGAAAAAATTCGTTGATATAAAAATAATGCAAAAAATTGAGTTATATTTGGAAAAAAAAATATACAAAATAGATCTTATCTTATTTATTTCGTCATTACGAGCATTTTGACATAAAATCATCTCATTTCGATTTTAAAGAGAAAGTTATGGACTTTGCCGTTTGGTCACATGTCCATTTTTGAAAAAGAAAATTTTTTTATTTTAAATTTATTTGAGATAAGATGATTTGGATGTGTAAAAAATTTTCTATTTAAAAACAAAAAGTTATTTGGAATGAGAAGAAATGGTGTTAGGAATATATATTGTGAGAAAATTTTTAAAAAATCATTTTCTTTTTCCAAAAGGGTATTGTACAAAGTAAGTTTGAAAATAAGATAATTTTTCCTTTTTAAAATGAGAAAATAATGGGAAAAAAATTGAGAAACATACTATTTTGTAAAAATTTTCAATTTCAGAAAAAGATATATCATCCAAACATATCGTCAAATTTGAGTTTTTTGAACATAAAATAGAGAGAAAGTTTTATATGAAGTTAAAATTTTTTGAGCTTGTTTCGTTCGTCTTGAAATTATATGTAATTTAAAAAAAAAATCTTTTTGAATTTTATATGCAAAGTTTATATATATATATATATATACCTTACCTGTATACTTGTTTAAATGAAAAATTAACCATGAAAGGATTAGAAAAGTTGCAACAAGCAAAATGAGGTAAAACAGTGAAAAACATTGAAAAATAAAAATAAAAATAGGAGGATGGGGCGGATTAAAAAATGAAGGAAACAAGATATCAAATACGTATCTATACAATTGGCAAGTGGAGTCCTCATTCTCCTTTCTATATTATATTAGAGATATATATATATATATATATATATGTTTATTATACATAAATTTAAACCAAGAATATATATATTATAAAAAGAATATAATATTGTTCGTTCTTATGGTATATTATAATTACTATTATTGTATTGTTATTATTATTTTTACTTTTCTTTATTATTATTTTATATTTGTGATTATCAAGAATCAAGTGATGGAGTTTCATGATGATAATTTTCTCTTATAATTGGAGTACTACATTAATGGATTATTTGACGATAGAGTCCCTAAAAAAAAAAAAAAAGGGAGTGATATCAGGCATTAGTGGTATATTCCACGGATGGTGCATTCTTTTATTGGAGCCTTCTATCAACAAAAATAATTGTGTAAAAAGAGCTTGCTATCGGGCACGGTCATTTACTTTCATTTTTATCATACTTATACTAATGTGCTTAGTGTTGAGATATTTAAGGGCAAAAGGATAGATTGTATAGGCCATCTCACAACATTACATGGCCTATACAATCGAGGGGGCTAATGTTGATACTTGAAATTTGAGGAGATTCGAACTCGACCCACATTGCTTAGTGTGGGCTGAGAATCGATACGTGAATCCAAGTCATGCGTTGGGGATCTTTGAGTGGGATTATGAATTGAAATGTCCAAGGAACATAAGTGAGTCTGCTTTATTCGTTCGGATTAGACTCTCAGCCTACTTGGGAAGCTTTGATAAGTCTATGAGGAATTAGAATAACATAGATTGTGGAGAAAACCATTAAAAAAACCCCAAAAGTTTTAGGCCAATCCAGTAAGCTTAGATGAAGCCCATTAAATCTAGTAGAAGCCGAATGAATATCCATACAATTATCTTCATTCCCTTTGCAGATTAAGATTTCAAAGTTGTTAATATAGGAACTAACAGTACATTATTAAAGTTAAGCTATCCTTGTCAAAAAATGTATGTTGCCTGAGAAGCACCTGAAATTAGCCCTCTTGAAGTATTTGATTAGCCAGCTATCTCTTTAGGCACCCATTACCAAGTTAGCTCTCTTTGACCATGTTCAAATGGTGTGAGGAGAGTCATTCCCACCTTATGAAGTAGCCATTCTAGGAATGAGAGGGAAACCATGGCTGGAGAAACCCCCAATATGAACCTCTAAGTGGAAAGCTTTCAAACTGAACTAGGAAACTTTTGGCTGCCATTAAATCCTCCTCCACCTATAAATACTACACTATTCTCACCCAAACACACACCTTCGACCCCCAACACTACAAATAACCCCTCTTTCATCTTCATTCAAGGTTAGAGCGGATACCTCTATAGATCAGGTGGCTCTACCGATGGAGGCACACCTAAAGTAAGAATCCATTCTCGATAATATTATATTTTAAGACTTCAACAACCACCTCTGATCATACCGCAATCACGGAGTTTCATACTTGCCATTCCCAAAGCTTCTCATTCACCAACTATAGCATCCCTCCACAAAAACCACGCATGTTTCTCTCCCACACTATATGCTCATCTCAAGATCCCCTTTTATGAGAAGTTTTCATTGACTCGGAGCTAGAATCGCAATGGGTGTCGCCCTCAGAAGGGCCAGCCTTGTGGCTTGCAAGGTGAAGCCCTCCTGATGATGCCCATACTACCTCTAGTGACACATTTGATCGATGTCAACTAGACGCCAGCTGGACCAACCGAAGGAGGTCACAGGATACTCACCTTCCACAACTAGCATCGCCACCACAAAAGAGCCCCATCCGAGGTGGAGGACAAAAAATAATCTAATGGAGTTTTAGAAAATCGGGTGAAATGTAAAAAGTATTTTGGTAGACTACCATAAGTATTCTAACATAATACTCTCTGACGACTGGAAACTTATGTTGATTACTAAAAGTACTCTACTAGAATACTGTCTGATGACCATAGACAGTCAGCAATTCGGGTTGATTCCAGTTCATTAGAGTGTATTTTGGTGGAATACGTGTCGTATTTTATTATAATACATTTTTAACCCGTCACGAATAATTCTAAAAAGATATATAATATTAACCTTTTGACTTATTCTTACAAGAGATTACGAATATTGAAACTACTATAAATGAGGCAATAATTAAGAGGGTTTTTTTTTTTTTTTTTTTTTTTTTTTTGGGATAATCTTCAAAATTACTAATAAAAGAAAGAAAATCACAGGCTTGCTGGGCTAGCTAGCTTAAGGCCAACGAGATGGGCTATATGCTGTCATTGTGATCGGGCCACGATGGATCAGTCCAATGGGTAAAACTACATTTGCCCAATTAACAATTCTATGAGGAGTAACACAAAACGATCATTTGCAAAGAATAAAGAGTCAATAATTAATGAGTTTGGGTAAAATTCATCCGGAGCCTAATCTAAAAGTAGAGGGTGTTTAATTAATGTAAATATCATAATAATTCAATAACTTTGTAAAAAGAACAAATTCAACTTTTAACGCTCGACCTCACGTATAGCGACACATTTTCTTTTAAGTTCAACTTTAACATAAGACATATTAGATGATTTTAGAAGGACAAAATTAATTACGAAGTAAATAAAAGATTAGACATAGAGACATATTTAACGAGTCTTATAAAAAATAAAAAAAAAGACGTAATTTATGAGTCCAACCATGTTTAAAAAAAGTTCGTGATAATTGTTATTAGATCATTCTTGTTTATTTTTTTCAGGTTTGATTTTCTTTATCTTGATATTCTTGTGTAAGTTGCAGGTGTAGATTCTTGTGTACCCTTCATATCTTTCCAATAAGATAATAAGATAACCTAGGAAGTTAATTAAAAAATCACTTTACTAAAATTTCATACCGCATCAATGGCTCATATCAGTTAAATATGTATAACTCTTACTGAAAGGAAATAGATAAGAAAACAAATAAAAGACATGTAAGCTGAATCCGTTACTAATTTAGTTTTATATAAAGTTTTGAAGGGTTAGTGGTACCTGTTTTATTGTTTTCTGTTGAGAATTTATGGGCTTGATTTAGGGCTGTTTTGTTTATTTTGTCTTTTTCAAACAGTACTTCAATCATTAACACAGTTATACGGTCAATAAAGTTTTAATACCTGATGATAGTGAAACTAGTTTCCCCTTCTTCGTGAACTCGGTCTTGCGCTTGAGTTGGACCTCGTTACTTACAAATCCTTTTACATCGTGTCTCTACCTGAGGTTAGATATTGCTGTAACAAATACAACGTTTAAATAAGAATAATATTAAAAGATATCAGTAATGTTTAATATTATACATTGATAAATAAGGACCTCATCAAAATATTTTTCTTTAAGACTATTGTCGACACATACTTTGCACGTGTAATATTATAATGTGATGATTATAATGCAAAATTATAGATGTATGTTGATATATTATTTTATTATTTATGGGTAAGAAAAAAAATGAATATATGAGAGAAAATACTGTCGGTGGGATTTGAATGATGGGGAAAGTATTTTATCAATGAAACAAGCCCTACATACGACAACAATTTTGCAAAAGAACTAACAAAAAAGAGAGACAAAAGAACAACTTAAAACGACAGTTCAAAAAGACCGGTTTTGGACGACCTTAATGTGAAAAGTGCAAGTAAAACTTGCTCTTTTAGTATTATACTAGTTAAAGTATATTGTGGTTGAAATTTTTATAATATAAAACATCAAAATCAATATATAAATATGGATAAATAAAAGAAAATTTTTTTCTTAAAAAATGGATTAATAATAGTCTAAGCAAAAGATTCACATTTATCATAGAACTATGATAATATTATATTTGTTACCTAAAACACTCTTTTTTTTTTTTTTTTAATTGGGGTTACCTAAACATTCTAATCCATATATAATTCATTTTGTGTTTGTAAAATTTATAGTTTCATTTGTTATCGAACATAAACATTTTGATACAAATGAAAACGATTAGTAAAACAATAGAAATAGTCACATTATTTGGTAATTAGATTTATTAAGTAGAACTTGTTGAACTGAAGTCCGTTTATGTCAAATACAAAGGGAAAAAAGTTATTATAAGGAATTAATCCAATAACTCTCCATAACAAACCAACTAATAAATTAATTACATGTACCGAAATCATTCCAAATAACAACAATACACATAATAATAAGGAAAACTAAAAAAGACACATAAACTTAATCATGAAAAGAAGGGAAAAAGCCTAACCACAATTAAATTTAAGCACAATTAAGAATATTAGAGTTTTTAGTGAGAAAGTTAAGATTAGTGATCTTTAAAGAAAAAAAAAGGATGAGATATTGAGCTTTTAATGAAGAGGAAAAATAAAAGTTGCATGCAAAGTTAAAATTCAGGAGGGAAACAAAGTAAAGAATAAAGAAAAATATTAAGAAAATGAAACAAAATAGAAAGGGGTTTAAAGAAAAAGAAAATTGACAAGAAAATAAAATTAAAGAAAAATAGAAACTGAATAGTAAAATGATTTTGCAACAAAAAGACGATTTTTAGAGAAAATAAAAAAGCACCAAAATGGCGAGCAAAGAATGGTGATGGAATAAAATAAATAAAAAACTTTATCTCACTCTTTTTGACCAAAAGGGCAAAAAAAAAAAAAAAAAAAAAAAAAAAAAGGCGCTTCTCCTTCGTTACGTTTTCTTAATTTTTAGCTCTTTTGTTATACTATGTTAAAATGAAAAAAAAAAACATTTTAAATTGACCAATCTAAAATAAAAATAATATTTGAAAAGAGAGAGAGAGTATAATACGGATTTTGAAAAAAAAAAAAAAAGTGAATATGTATATATTTTGCATTAAATTTTCATCTTTTAATGGTGTGCTAAACACTATATTAGCACATTGTACTAGTTGAATTTGTCCTTTTACATATGTTAAAAAATTAGGAAAAAATGATGCAGCCTTTTATTTAATAGACATTTTACACTAAAAAAAAACAAATTTCTCAAGTACAAGTGAATTTTGTAAATTGCATTAAAATGTTGGTCTCCGTTTAAGCTCTAATGTCCAAATTCTTACAAAAGTTGCACTTGCAACACGTGGGAGGCAGGCAAACTGTGGCTTACAGGAAGGAAAAGACAGCAGAGAAAATGAAGGAAAAAAAGGCACCAAAACACTCTGTTTTTTTTACTATTAATGCTCCCTTTGGTTGGAAGGAAAAAAAAAAATAAGAGAGAAAATAAAATTATAAGGAAATGAAGGATTTTGATTTCTGTTGGGTTGTTTGGTACGAGAATATGGAAATAAAATCATTTCATCTTTTCTTGTTTGGTATTGAAATTAAAATTAAAGGGACGGAAAAATTACCAGTACTATAATTATTATGATACCCTTACATTATCAATTATATTTTGTTTTTGACTAAGATTTTGATATATAATAAGGATAGTTGTATAAATGTAAAACTCTTTGTTGCTCTTAAAGTTTTTCCTCATAAAATCCTTGTACATTTGGAAAGATATATTTTTATGGGCCTCACCTTAAAGTTTTCCCTTATAAAATCCTTACACATTTGGAAAGATATATTTTTGTGGGTCCCACATTCGAATTAGTCCCTTCACTTTTTCATTTTATCCAAATTTTCCTACTACTAAACACACTTAATTATCATTTTTCAACTTAAAATCCCTTATCTATTTTTTTCCTTTTTCTTTTTACTCTACCAAAGGGAGCATAAAAAACAACATTGAATCCATATCTACTTTTTTTTTTTTTTTTTTAATAGTTAAGAGTTAAAGATATTAGGAAAACAAACAATGAAAAAGAAAATCATTTAAAACAAACAATAAAAAAAAAATCATTTAAAACAAACAAGAACCATGATTCTATTATGAGAATAATGAGTCAAACATCTTTTGCCGCATTAACAATCTGAGGACTAGCGTGGCTAACATTGTTTCGCTGACTGACTAGTCTTCCGATTCTTGGTCTTAGTAAATGTATAAATAAGATTGACAATAATTTTAATTCTGATTCATGAAATTCAAATAAACAACATCTTATACTCCGATTCTTGATTCCGAATCTTACCCACTCCGATTCATACTTACTCTGATTACACATAAATAAATATGTCATTAATAACTATAAGTATCACGAGTTCTTTTTAAATATTCGTTTGTTTGGTATGTTTAAATTAAAATATCTGGATTGGTTTTGTTTGATTTTTTAAAAAATTTGTTAAAAAATATATATTATCTTTTAGAAAAAAAAAAAAAATTTTTTGTTTGAATTGGTTAACTAAATATCAGCTAAATGTTAAAGCAAGGACCACCGAGAAACGAGCTTGTAAGTTGCATCAATCTTATCTCTCAGTTTGATTGATGAGTGGACCATCCACGGTTGGTCTAACAACCTTTACGGACCCCCCAGGACTCAAAAGCTACTGGTGTCAACTCACATCCCACTGAAAGTGAAAACCATTTTGGATGAAGTCTATTCTGTATCTTACTAACAAAGTTTTTTGCCCCCCTCTCCACATTTTACCTCAAAAAAAAAAAAAAAAAAAATAATAATAATAAAAAGAAACAATAAGTCCAATATGTGTTTTTTCATACCGTCAAAAAATTATTTGACATTTTAAATTTAACAGTTTGAGATAGGACCGGACCCTGCGTAATTCTAAAGGGATGTTTGATGTGTAAGTTTGAGTTGAAATATTTTAGTTTTAATAGTAAATTTTTTTAAATTTTTAAAAAAGACAAAAAACTTTTGAAAAAAGATAAATTTTTTTGAAAAAAAGACAAAAACTGAGTTGAAATATTTTAGTTTGAGTGAAAGTGCTAAACAAGCTCTAAGAGATTTATAGTTACATAGCCTTTTTTTGTATAAAGAAGTATTTTAATAAATGGTCGAAGTATTTAAAAATTAAGTTAAAAGATTTTTTTTTTAAATAGTCAATCAATTTTCTTAAATGTTCAATCAGTGAAGTTAATTTGGTCAATCAATGATTTACTTATGGTCAATTGATGATTAACTTATAGTCACCATTAGTCAATAACTGATTGACCAAATCTGAAAAAATGAAAAACAATTATTTTGTTAAATAAAAAAAAATTGGGATATCTATTAGATTAGGTGACTAAAAAAAGACTATCAAATCTAATTTTCCAATGATATATAAGATATCTATATCTTCCCCCCCCCCCCCCTCCCTATTTCTTTGAATTTGAAGATGGTAGAATAATACGGACTTTACATCTTACGATAAAGTTATGTGAAAATTATAATTAGCTTACGCTAGTAACCGCCGTATATAAAACATTTAACTAATTTGTTCTTTTTTTTTGGCCCCTAAATCTATTGTTTTCCCATATTATGCTATTGATTAGGATTGTTATCTTCCAGCACTGAAAAAAAGTACTTCAATAAGATTGGTTTTCGTATTGAATTAATGTCATTGATTCATTTAAAAATTACTAACCCTCACGATAATCCGTTAATTAAATAATCAAACCAAGTGCTCTTATTATAGCATTATATTGTTCTGATCATATCATAGTGTTGTAAAAAAGAATATCTTATTAATTCTCACTTCGATAAGTGGAGCACTCCACGTCGGTCTAATATTTATAATAAAAATGAAATCTTATTAACGAAATTTTTTTTTCTTTCACATTTTACAGCTTAGAACAAATTTTTAGTCTGTTTTTCAATTTACTAATTTTATTTTTATTTTTATTTTTATTTTTTTGTGTTGAAAACTCTTTCACTTCATAGTGCCTTGATGATCATTATTGATTTTGTGCTTATAACACTAGTTACAATATAATAACACAAGTCTTTGTATTCTTTTCCAAAAACACCCGGTGATAATTTTATATTAACTTCGTTATAATATGTAAAATTCAAATATCTTGTCTCAAATTCAAAAAACAATTAAATGAGCATTTTGAAAATAAATATGGGTTTAATACTTTTGAATTTCTTAAGGAACAATGGAGCCATAATTTGTTTATTTTGCTATCTAGTTAATAATTAGGGGTGTTTGGTGTGTAAGTTTGAGTTGAAATATTTTAGTTTCAATAATGAATTTTTTTGAATTTTTAGAAAAGATAAAAAACTTTTTGGGAAAAGACAAAATTTTTTTGAATAAAAGACAAAAACTGAGTTGAAATATTTTAGTTTAAGTGAAAGTGTCAATCAAGCTCTCAATATGTGCGTAAAATATATATATATATATATATATATATGTAGGTAGGGCTGCTGCAAAATGAAAAAAAAAAAAAAAAGAAAAAGAAAAAAAGAAGGAAGCAATCTAGGAGAGAACAAAGAAGTCAAACTTGTCATACCCCTCAGCCAATTAAAAAATATTAGACTGTTTAGTACTATTTTGGATATTGTTTTTAAAAAGAATGACTACAGTAAAACTCTTTTTATATATTTTATCGCTATAGTTAATTTTTAAATCATTAAAATGTAATTAAATGGTTGAAATATTATTTATATATAATAATTATAATACACTTTACCTTATATTAATATAGATTAATAAAAAAAATTAAAAAATGATCAAATCTCTTCCCCGACACCGACGACTTCCCCGTCGACACTAGCGATGGACCCTCCTCCCTCTGAGCCAGATATGCCCTACCTCCCCCCACCTAGATGCTGAACAGGCCAGTGCCTCCCTCCTTCCCGACCTTGACGACGAAAACCTCTCCTCCCCCCCCCCCCCCCCCCCCCAAAACCTTTCATTGGTGAAGTTGGATTTTTTTAAATTTTTTTTAATCTCTTAGTCAAATACTACTGTAAGATAAAATGTATGATAATTACCCTACACAAGGAGCATCTTAGTCATTTGATTACATTTGAACGGTTTAAAAATGAGCTATATCGATAAGGTATATAAAAATGACTTTATCACAATTTTACCCGTTTTTAAATTATAAAAAAAGAAAATTACAATATGATAAGGTTTTCAATAAATTCGGTTTTTGTCTATTAAATTTTAAAAATTGTTATCCAATAACAAAATTTGAAAAGTTGCAAAGCTGATAGAGGCATGATATTAAAATTTTACTTTGAGCTTTTTATACAATTTAGTTTGTTTTTTCTTATAATATACTAGTTTAAAAACATGTACAATACACATGATTGGATATATTTAAAAAAATTTATCTAAATAAAAAAATAAATAAGCAAAAAATATACACAAAAAAAAAAATAAAAAATCAACAAAACACCTGAAAATAAAATTAAAAAAATGAGGCATAAAAAAAGACAAAAATTTAAAAAACAAAAAAAATTAAAAAATAGACCAATAAAAAAAGATTAAAATGAAAAAATAAAAAATATTGGACCAAAAAAAAAGTGAGAATATTAAAGGACTAAAAACTCTACCACACCCCCCCTCTCTCTCCCCTTCTCTTCCATGTGTGGGTGTCAGTAGAACAAAAAAAAAAAAAAAAAAAAAAAAAAAAACTCCTCTCTCTCACCCTCCCTCCCTCCCTCTCCAAAACACAAGTTTCTGTCCAAAACGCATGTTTTGAAGGTGAATAATACCTCATTTAGAGCTTTCTTTTATATGTATAGATATGCATAGATATGCATGCATTTATAAATTAGTTTATTTCTTTTTATATATTTTTTTTCGTAATAATATGAAATTCTACATTTTATAAGAAGTTTCCATGTCAGAAAAATATTAACCTTAATATTACAAAACCAATACTTATAAAACTAACCCTATTATACGATTATTAAAAACAAAATTATAAAACACTAGTTAATGTGGAGGTATGACAGGCTTATTTTAATGGGTTTTATAGTAATTTTATGATGAGATAATTATTAATAAACATAATTTATAACTTGATGGAGACATATGTATAATTTCGATTTAAAATGAAAAAAGGTATAAACTTTAAAAATTTTAAATTTTTTGAAAATATAAGACAGAAAAAATATGATATAAAATTGAGAGTTTCTGCTCTAAATGGACCATTGAACTTTTACCGACCGTCACATTATTTTATATGTTCCTAGCTAATGCAATGTTTGTCATGAGTTGTTGTTTCAGCACCGATAAGGATTAAAAAAAAAAAAAAAAAAAAAAAAAGTTGTTGTGATTAGTGTGGCCCAAATATTAAAACTGCCTTGAGGGTTGTTGGGTTCCCACATCAGCAGACTCCGGATTCTCAGCTTTCCCACCATTGTAAATGTAAACGTAAATTCAACCAGACACATTTATCTATATCAGTGTGTGTGTGTATATATATATATAGTTACATATTTTCCATTTGGGTCGCCAAATTTCCTTCCATATTAGTAACTCGTCTGCCATTTTATCCGAAGTAGGGCCACAACAAACAAAAATGGGTAGCCAAGGTTGCTCCGACTCCGACCACCACTGCAACAACCTCGAGCCATGGAACGACCTCCGTGGCAAGGTAGTGATGGTGACCGGAGCCTCCTCGGGCCTCGGCCGCGACTTCTGCCTCGACCTCGCCAAGGCCGGCTGCTCCGTCGTGGCCGCCGCCCGCCGGGTCGACCGCCTTCAGTCCCTCTGCGACCAAATCAACCATGTCGTTTTGCCCACTCTGTCGTCGTTGTCGTTGTCGACGTCTGATGGGTCGAGAAGAAGCGCCGGCGGAGCGGTGGCGGTGGAGCTCGATGTCTGCGCCGATGGGCCCACCATAGAGAACTCCGTTCAGAAAGCTTGGGACGCCTTTGGGAAGATCGATGCTTTGGTTAACAATGCCGGATTTAGAGGTTTTTATTTAATTATTATTTCTGTTATTTTTCTTGTGTTAAAATTCAGCTCTGACTGTTTAATATGCAGAACCTGTGTCACGCTTTATATATATATTTATATATATATATATATATGCTGATTAGAATTCTCGCTCAGTTTTGGTAACTTGGTCTAAATGGGTTTGTTGAAGGGTTTTGTTCTGAACTTATTGGAGTCAAAGGTTGTGTGCTTGTATTTATACGTGTATATATACACATATACACATATATAAACATCTATATATATATATATTGATTACTTGGACTTATATTGAATCGAAGGTTCTGTGTGTGCACATACAAATATACAAATATATAAATATAATATATTGGTTACTTGGTCTAAACGGGTTTGTAGAAGGTTTTTGTTCTGAATTTCTTCTTTGTTCTTGTCACAGAGTTTGTCTTTGTAAGTAGGTGTTGGTAAAGGGATTCCCTTTTTTATTCTAATCTTGGATGTGGATTTTCGAGTAGTCTTTGGTTGTTAGAGTAGATGCTGAATTAGATTGAATTTTTTCTTTTTTACTCTTTTTTTTTTTTTTTTTTTTTTTTTTTTTTTTCTCATTATTTTTGACTTGAGATATAGGGTAAAATTAAAGAACCCCAGACTCTTCACCTGGAGGATCTTAAAGTTGTTAATCTGCTAAAAATTTTATAAGCGGCTCGTACGACATACATATGTAAATTTGTCGAATTTGAGCTATTTTTCTATAGTACAATTTGATCCAAATATGTTGCTTAGCTTGCCTACATTTAGATTTCGTTCTGGGGATGTGTCGACAAATTTTCTTTTGTTGTTATGAATTTTCGGAGAATGTGTGAAGATAGTGGTTTCGGGTTTTGTCTGCGTACCTTAGGTAATGTAAAGTCTCCACTGGACTTGTCTGAGGAGGAATGGGACACCGTTTTCAACACAAACTTGAAAGGAACCTGGTTGGTGTCGAAGTATGTCTGCAGAAAGATGCGCGATGCAGGTCGTGGAGGATCAGTCGTCAACATTTCCTCTATTGCCGGGATCAACCGTGGCCAGGTGCCTGGAGGTCTTGCATATGCTGCTTCGAAGGCAGGTGTGAACACGCTGTCACATGTAAGTGAATGACATGAAACTTTGAAACTGATTTACGATGAAGACATTGTTAAACACATGCTTGTCAAATTTTGGCAACAAAGGGTGATATGCGACCGGGAATTATCCTCTCTTATGATTTATTTGGTACGGCTTTTGACCTTTAACTGAAATGATAAGAAAATTCTATGCATGGTTGAGAGAATAATCAAATGAAGAAAAAGTTAATGTTTATCAACTTCTTAATGGAAATCTTCTGACCCTTCCCATCAGTGGTTCAGACATGTAAATTGGTTGCTTCGAATTCTTACCTCAACTGTTTATTTGGTTAAAATCAAAATTTTCACAAAAAAGATATTCTTCTTGGTGTTTAGTTGTCTCTTATTATACATTTTTATCCTCTGATCTTGTAACATACTGCCCATATTGCTTATAAATTTCTGTTTCACCATCTCGCAGCGTTTTTCTCTCTCATTTCTAATATCCTATTTGTCCGAGTGTTGTGCACTTTGCGAATTATCTTGATTTCATTGGTGTTTAACAGGTTATGGCTCTTGAATTGGGGGCTTACAAGATCAGAGTGAACTCTATATCTCCGGGGCTTTTCAAGTCTGAGATTACCGAAGGTCTCATCAAGAAAGATTGGCTATCCAATGTGGCTCTTAGAACCGTCCCATTAAAGACTTTTGGCACCTCAGATCCGGCGTTGACATCACTAGTTCGATATTTGATACATGATTCTTCGGAATACATTTCGGGAAATGTTTTCGTCGTTGATGCCGGTACTACCTTGCCGGGGGTCCCTATTTTTTCTTCTCTTTGAGTTTTGTAGTATTTTGGGATTTCATGTGTGTAGAGTTCGAGTCCGAGAACACAAGGATTCTTGCATGATTTGAACCATGATAAGGGGGCCTGAGTGTTGCTTCCAATTGCAAGTTCACATTTACAAAACGGAATGGAGGCTTGCTTCAAATTATCATTGTTAGTATTTTTAATCCCATTACTAAAATATCAATCAACTGAAGTATCTTTGTTAGTTCGTATTTTATGTTTGACTTAATTGATTGTCTTAGTTTATTTCCAAAGAAAAACAAATCGAAATCGAAAATAGAACTGATTTGATTTGAATTGATTAGCAAATAATGTATGTTCTATAGTTTAAATTTTGGAATGTAAAAAATTGTATGCGGACACCTAAATTTGTAATTGTTAATTGTTGTTTACTAAAGTCTATCCTATTTTAGTTGGTGTTTTCAGGACCCATGGTTCTTCTCTTGGGAGTTTTTGGTCATGTTTCTTCTGTCTAGACAGTATTCTATACACTTCTGTTAGGTCTTACAATTGGTATCCAACTAGATTACAATATCCTCATCGATCCTACGGCCATATTTCGCCAAGTTATGGGCTGGTTTATTGCTTGTCCTAAAAACATGCTTAAACTAAATAGTACTATTAGAGACACCAACTCTAATGTTAAATTTTTTTAGTACCAACTAACGTGTTATATTTTCACTAGTAAATGCAATCAATTGATATGATAATACTTTAAACACTTACTAATAAAATAAGGACAACTTATTTGTCATATAAGTTGGTATTCAAAAGTTAGGATTAGAGTTGGTGTTCCAATCATTATTCTAAACTAAAACACCTTAACAAAAAGATGAAGCCTCAGCCTCTTCACATTTCAGAACTCCTATCAGCTTGGCATATAGAACTGCTAAGAGATCACCTATAGAAAACTGAATAAGGCGATTTCAGAGAGGTAGTTTGAGGTCCATGCTGGCCGAACGGTCATGCACGAAGCTAGGTAGAGATGAGTGAGGGCACGTGTACCTAAATTTTTCAAAAATGCACCCGCCACCCCAAGCAAAGTAATTTTTTTTTTCTTTCAAATGTACCCCCTCTAAATTTTTTTCCCCTTAAACCCAAATCCTGGGTCAATCCCACTGTACGAGACACCATAGTTCTGTGGCTTTACATGAAATTTCTCTCTTTCATTCCAAATAGCAAGTGAGCGAAGATGAAGTGCCTGTGATGGAGATATTATAAGGAGTGTCTTCACTAGCTGCAACTAGCCAATAACCAATTTTGACACCATAGAAGCCTTTGGAAAGAAATTGCCTATTAGGGATTCCCTGACTACAACCCCGCACCCGCATTAAGTTAGGCGACTTTAACGTAGTAACCAAATTGGAAAGATCATTAATTGAAACATATAAAGCTTTTTGCTCATAAGAAAATAAAAAAAATAATCAATAGCAATAATTTGTAAACTGCAAATTGCAACGTATGATTTGTATCTAGTTCAAGATGACATAAACAAAATAAGCTATTTCTGAATATTTACAGACCTAACTAACTTGGAAAACATAGAAAATAGTGTAACAACAAAATAAACTTGGCATGACAACTTTAAAGATCTAGCTAACAAAATAAATTGAGACTGAAAGGCAATGTTAGTCCTTTTTCTTTCATGCACTCTTTCGCTTGGAAACTTGGGGCTCTGCCTCACAACGGCGGTGAGATTGGCCGTTCCGGAGCTTCACTTACCGGCGTTCTCCTCTGGCGGCTTTAAACTGTTGGTGATGGATGTGGTTCCAAAATGGATTTCCTTTTTCATGTGGGGCAAAATTCGAATTTTCAGAAAATTATTAATTTACTATTGTTGGTAATGGTAATTAAATCGGCAAATACTAGTAAATAAAATTTTCCTATAATAATATGTGAAATAATATTAATAGGTATAATTTTATCTAGTAAATATGTGATTTACGAGAAAATCTAAGATTAATGAGTAAATACGTTTTTTTAAAGCATGGAAATAAATTGTTTATCAGATAGTTTTACAAATTCCGTATTTACACGAAAAATTATATTTTTCTTCTTTTTATGTCTAATTAATTTTCAGTTGTCAATATCTAAAATTTTAGTAAATTTTCATGAAGTAAATCCGGTATTTTTAAAAGTAAAACAGGATTTACTAGTAAATACGGAATTTATTAGTAAATCCAATATTTAATAGAAAATATATTTATCAAAATTACTCATTGTAAATCCAATTGATGTCCCACACCAACACCGCGTTATCTTCAAGGCATTGCAGTTGTTTTAGATCATAACTTCGCCCTAATCTTATGACATTTTTCTCACAGATTTTAATCCCTTCTGTTTTGTTTGGATGGGTATATATGAAATTTATTTATTTATTTATTTATTTTTAACTAAAGGGGTATATATGAACTCAACAGATCATGTACAAGCTTAAAACACACTGGAGTTCTTTCGTGAGTGATTTTGGCAATAAAATTAGAAAAAAAAAAAAAAAAAAAATGAAAGACAGCTAGAGAGAAACATGTTGATAGTATAAATGAAAAGTTGATGCTGCAAAATATCTTCTTCTAGCTCTTTCTTTCTTCTTTTTATTTTATTTTAATTTTAATTTTAATTTTAATACTACTCTAATATAACCCAAGTTCATTACACATCCAATCAACTTCTTTCTTCATCCAAAATTCTAAATTTGGTAAATGGTAAACAATCAATATTTTAGGTTCACGAATCAAATGGGCACTATGCGTTTCTCTTATACATTTGTTTATGTTTCTCATTTGTAATTTCATGAAAAGAAAAACAGAATTTACCTGAACGAAAATTTTTTGTTAACTATTATTTAAGCCAAAAGAACAAATTGGTAAAAGAAATATATTTGTTCTACCTCTTTAAAAAAATGGATTAGTTTTGCGCCAGAAAAAAAAAAAAAAAAACAAAATCATACTAGCTAAAATAAACGTAAGAAATATTAATATGCCATTGATATTCAAAAAATAAATACTTTTGGTAATAACAATTTAGTAAAATGAAAATATCAAGGAGAAACTAGAGTAAATAGCATTTTTACTAAAAATAATTTAAAATGACTAATAAAATTTTAAAATGTCTAAAGGATATTATAAATTTATAAAAAAAATATTTGAGATAAACAATAATTTTATTAAGTAAATATACAAGAAGTAAATAAATCATTTATCTACTAAATTTTTTATTTACTATATATTATTTGAAGTAAAAAAAATATTTTTAGACAAGTAAAAATCTAATAACTTCTTTGTCCCCTATCAAACAGTTTTACTGTTCAATATGGTGGGCTTGAGACCGATTTAAAAAGCCCAGAGTAAAATGGGCTTACGGTCCATGAAGTACTCACTCCAAGGTTAAGCAAGAAAGCCCAGTTAACAATGGGCTCTTGGCCTATTAAGTGTTCAGTTTCGCCACAAGGAGCCAAGCACAAAAGTCCCACATCGCTAGCTACGAGAACATATGCCTGTTTATATAGAATCATCTTGATGTGTCAGACTGTCCCTTCGGGGACATCCGATAAAATTGGAACGATACAGAGAAGATTAGCATGGCCCCTGCGCAAGGATGACACGCACAAATCGAGAAATGGTCCAAATTTTTTTTTGATTCTCAGCTCTCCTTCCATGTCCGTTCAATCAAGCTTCGATTTTTCCAGGTTTTGGGTCTTCTACATGTTCAGGGTTTGTCATTCTGAAGCTTCATCTTTCATTTTCTGCGTTGCTTTTGGATGATTTTAGGTTTTGATTTTTTGGTTTTTGATTTTCGCAGTAGTGCGTATTTGAGATTTGATGAACTGGGCTCTGCTAAATTCTGCTAGAATTTCATGTTCATTTGCATTAATGAAGTGGTACTGAGAATTAATAATGGTGGTGGGGATTTTTTTTTTTTTTTTTGGTCCTTGGGATAACTGTTGTGATTTTGGCTCTGTGAAAGTCATACTGAAAACTCTGTAAAGCATTTGTATGTTTATTTCATTGGTGCCAGCAAAAAATGTTGCATACCATCTGTTTGATGATATTACCAAGAGACAGTATATAATATGGGTTAGGCTTTGATTCTGAGTTTTTTGCGTCTTCTTTTTTTTTTTTGTAGTGATTCAACCAGAATTGAGAACAAGTAAACAATTTCTTAGAGGAAGTACTCTCCTTTTCATCCGGGGTATTCGAACCAATGCTATCATCAAAACCCTTGCGTAAACTTTTCAGGTAAATTTTTTGAGAACTTAAAGTTCTTTTAGTTAGATTTTTCGACAAAGCAATGGTCTATGTCAGAAAGATCAAATTTTGTTACCATGCTTTTCAGTTTTTGGTTTCTAATACCTACATGAAATGGAAAAATTTGGTGTCTCTGATATATGAATTCTCATACAAGTTTGGTTTGTTTAGAGTCAGTTGTTAGAAAAAAACTTTTGTCCATCAATTACTTTGCCATGTCAAGGATTGCGTTATTCCGATTTTTCTGGTCGCTCTCTTTACAATATATCTACTGAACGGTATCATGGCTATGTTTTGAACGTTGTAGCTTAGTGCTGTGCTCTGTCTTCCAAGTCTTTCTATGTTTTCCTTCAGTGATTGGCTCAACACTTTGGAAGTGGAGGAGGTCTCCCACCCTTCGAAGCTCGCATTTGTGGCGTAATAAAAGCCAATTTTCAGAGATATTATAATTAGATGGGGAAATATATTTGTTCTACCTTTTAAAAAAAAAAAAGGATTAGTTCTGCGCCAGAAAAAAAAAAAAAAAAAAAAAAACAAAACAAAATCATACTAGCTAAAATTAACGTAAGAAGTATTAAACTACCATTGATATTCAAAAAATAAATACTTTTGGTAATAACATTTTAGTAAAATGAAAATATCAAGGAGAAACTAGAGTAAATAGCATTTTTACTAAAAATAATTTAAAATGAGTAATAAAATTTTAAAATGTCTAAAAGGATATTGTAAATTTATAAAATAATTTATAATGACTAATAAAATTTTAAAATGTGTAAAGGATATTATAAATTCATAAAAAATATTTGAGATACACAATAAATTTACTAAGTAAATATACAAGAAGTAAATAAATCATTTATCTACTAAATTTGTTATTTAGTAAAAAATATTTTTAGACAAGTAAAAATCTATTTAGTTCTTTCTCCCCTATCAAACAGGATTACTGTTCACCATGGTGGGCTGGAGACCGATTTTATAAGCCCAGAATTAAATGGGCTCACATTAAGTGCTCACTCCAAGGTTAAGTAAGGAAGCCCAGTTCACAATGGGCTCTTGGCCTATTAAGTGTTCAGTTTCGCCGAAAGGAGCCAAGCAGAAGAGTCCCACATGCCTTAGGTACAAGAACATTTGCCTGTTTATATAGAATCATCTTGAGACATAAGACTGTCCCTTCGGGGACATCCGATAAAATTGGAACGATACAGAGAAGATTAGCATGGCCCCTGCGCAAGGATGACACGCACAAATCGAGAAATGGTCCAAATTTTTTTTGATTCTCTATTCCTTCCATGTCCCTGCAATCCAGCTTCCCAATTTCCAGGTTAAACGTTTGTAATTTTGAAAGCTTCAGTCCTTGCTGCTTTTTGGGTTTCAATTTATTTATGTCAATAGGAAGCCTTTTCCAGTTTTTATTATTATTATTATTTTTTGAAAGTCAATTTTGATTTTTATAACCCTTAATTCGTGGACAGTGTTTTTTATAATTGGTTTATATGTTTATTTAACATTTTTGTGTTCTTTGAATTGTTTCCAACTATCAGTTTGATGACTTTATGAAACTAAATTTTTTTTTACCGACGCCAGAAAAATTAAAAGATGCAAACCAGGTGTTTGATGATAATACCAAAAGAAAACAGATGATGAGTTAGACTTTGATCGGTATTTGATTTTGAATTGTGTGCATTTTCTTTCTTCTTGCAGTGATTCAACTAGAATTGACAAGAAGTCTATTTCGTTCAAGGAAGTGCTTGCCTTTTCACCCGCTGTGTCAAAACAGCCGCGTAAACTTTTGAGGTAAACTTTTGAGGATGCAATATGGCCCGTGCTAAAAATACCCAAATTTTTCATTATGCTTTCAGTTCGAGTTTTGATGTCTTTTACTTACAGGGGAAGGAAAATTTTGGTGTCTTCCAAATGTGTAACTTTTGATTTTATTGAAGATTCTTGATGGTTCTATGCTATTTGAGATGTAAAACATTGTGAGATTTGATTGGAAAAGAGCTTTTATTGTTTTTAAAGTATTTTATGAAATTGTATAGAAGGTGTTTGTGAAAATGTTTGACTGAGAAAACTGAGATTTTTATAACAGGGCAGTCGGATACCGAGTTTCTTTTCTTTGTTTATACTTGGTATTTAAAGCTGAAATTTTGTGGAGTTAAAGTAGACATATGAATCCTGCTCTCCACAATTTTGCAGGAGAAAATGTTGTAAATTGGGTTTTGATGAATTTTCAAAAGTTAGGTTCTGTTGTTGGAAATTTGTGGACAACAACTATGTAAAGATTTTGTTTGCGGTTAGAATTTGTCCTAAATGACCTTAAATGGTCTAAAACGTTGAAAAGTGATACTATAATGCATATATTTCTATTTTATATGACTTTTAATTGAAGATACTTTTAAATGTAAAATGACTTGATCATGGACCTTAGGACAAGCACGATTAGTTTTTTCGAAACGGTGGAGTCAATTTCTCTGCAGTAGTTCAACTTTAAAGATGTAAGTAGGAATTCTACTTATTGTGTTATAGACACTTAAAAAGTATATGGTATATCATTTTATCGTTTTTGACAAATGTTTAACATTTTAAATTGAGACTATGGATATAATGTTTCCCCTTATTGGAAAGAGGATGATTTGCAAGTATGGTTTATTGAAAAGTTTTGTGACGTGTTTATAATATTTTAAAGGTTTATAAATTCTAGATGTGGCCTATAAAATGATGGGAATATCTATGGAATGTGGTAAACCAACAATAATAGTGTCATTGGGACTGACAGTTACCCACGGATGGGTCCCGAAAGAGACATGACTGATACCAACGTTTGGGATCCCAATGACAGTAATGAAAATGTTTGGTCAAACTTAAAGTAAATGAATAGTAAATGATTATGTAGTTTAAACCCAATATGTGCCATATCTCATGGGCTTTCATGATATATTTTAAATGTTTTATATTTCCATTTGCAGTAAGAAGATTCGAAATTTATTGAGAATGTATTTTAAATACAGATCGTAGTTTAATTGTTTTGTATTTAACTATGTTTCGCTTACTGGGCTTTTAGCTAACTTTAAAGTTTCATAGCACATGTGGTTAAGAAAAGAATGAGAAAGCAACATAGTGGTGGGCTAAACTTCTTTTGGGAACCTGATGTCATGAAACCTATGTACATACTAAGCTAAAGGGTGCGTTTGGCTCACCCTTTTAACTCCAACTAAACTGTACTTTTTCATCTCAATTTTTGTCTTTTTCTGAAAAGTCAACAAAATTTATAACTAATTTTTAAAAAGTCAACCAACTCAAACTTAAAAATTTCAACTCAAACCGTTTTACCTAACGCACACAAAGTTGTTTTAAAAAATTTCAACTCAAACTTATCAAAGAACTCTGAAGGCTATACTACAAAAGTTTTGTTTTAAGATAGTACTAACAGTCTGGGACAGTTGTAATACCAATTCTTCATATTTTTGACTAAACTATGATAAAGAATTTTGTAAATATTTTTATATTAATATCTTATCATATAACTATCTTGGTTTTATTATGTTTCTGTGTTATAGCAGATTTTATAAATGTATAGGTTAGTGACATGTTCTAGTTAAGTTTAGTTAAATGCAAAACTGGCTAGGGGGTATTAAAATGGAAGAACTAGTAAAAAAGAAAGGCAGCTATTGGAATGGTTCCTCTCTCCGGCCAGATCGAAAAATGCCTCGGCTAGCACTCAGTAGACCGAGAGAGATGACACTTTTGCCTATTTAAATTGAATTTCCTTGGAGCAAATCGATTTGGCTGTTCTTATTTTGGTATGTTCCAACGATGTGCTCAATCTTTTGCACCAAAAAAAGATATTAGCAAAAAAATAAAACCGAATACAAAAGCTCATAAATCATGATAATGCTGGTAAGTGATGCAAGTTCTCCATTTGGAAGAAATCAAATAACGTTTTTCAAAAAACAATCACTTTGTTGATATTTCAAAGACATCAACAGCATAGAAAACATTACCATTTTAAAGACATCAAATCGGAATATATTCTTTACAGGATTTGGAACTCCGTCGTTGTGGGAAGCATTTGCAAAAGCAGACAAATCATGTTTACCAGCAAAATGCTTTGCAGCTTCTCGCATGACATAAGCATTGAGCTTATAAGCACTGTGGTAAGCAAAGTGTCGCGGAAAAGGGTCCATGACGGTGTCAATATATATCTTGTAAAAACAAACAATAAAGTTTATATGCATTGTAAATTTAGTTTAAAATCAAAGATTTTATAAGCAAACCAAATTCTAAATATATACAAATGAAATCTTAATCATAAAGCCATTTAAGATCTCATTAAATATTACAATCTCTGAAAAATAAACCTTTATAAAACACTTGAGCTAAAAAAGCTTTAAAGCAAAAAAAATAAACGTAAAATTCTCCTCATTTATCTATTACTCATAACTTCAATCTTTATTTTATGGATGTACACATATTTAAAAATAATTTTTGTTATATATTATATATTTATAAACATATGAAATCAAACATATATATATTGGAACGAGGACGGGATGCTGATTCAAAGCATGAAGATTTGTACATGAGTGAAGTTTATGGTCTCACTGTTCAGAGAAAAGTTCCTCTTAAACTTGTCCCAATATCATACACCCCTTGATCTATGTTTGAGGTATCTATGGTCAAGGCCAATTATGTTAAAAAAATAAAATAAAATAAAATCTCTAAACTTATACCTACAAACATCCCTTTGTTCTTCTTTAGAGAAATATATGGTGGCTGTGCATGTTGATGTAAAATATCTTTGTTCTCGATGTGTGGTCAATAAAAGTTGCAATGGAAACAGAGTGCTTGCCTTTTAATTAATGATGCAGTTTAATTTTGATGTAGTAGTCAATTTAGTTCGGACAATATTGGAAATATAAGGTTTTCATGAGCTTAATCTTGAGATACCATCCAAGCATGAATACCCTTGTTTAAGAAAATATATTTATCTGAAAGTCAATTGATGACTTTTCTGTTGGGATTAGCTTAACAAGTGTGAAGAGTAGTAGCTCATAAATTCAAAATCTAAGAGTATATTTCCATACCTGTATGGGTTGGAGCCATAAATGATTTGGGATATCTATGACATTAAACATTGTAATTAATAAGAGTGAGTTCCATCTCAAGGTCCCAAGCTATATATGATACCTATTTTCTATTAACGTGCGATGTTGAATACTACTAATATCCTTTAAGATTGTTTGGGAGCCATAAGCCCGATGCCACTAAAAAAGAGCAAGGGACGACAACTTTTAGAAAGAGAAATTACAGTAAATAGCCTTTCCGCAGGGACCAGGAGATTGGATCTAGCCGTAAGAAGAATGCTTGGTTGATAAATAACTCACTTCTTGGTTTTCAACCCCCTCAGTCACTACGAACGCCCCCGATTAGTGTCATTTACAAAAGTATTTAAAATAAATAGCTTAATTTAAAAATATTTGAGGTAAATATAAATATAATATATTATTTATTTACAAGAATTTTAAAGGTAATTTTATTGTAAATATGCTTTACAAATAAATTATTTATCATAAATATATGGTATTTACGCAAACATTTTATTTACAAAAATATATTTTAGATAATTTTGTAATTAATATACTTCATCAATATATTATTTACCATGAATTTAATATTTATCTCAAGAATTTTTAAAATATGCTCTTTACCATAAATTATTACACAAATTTTGTATTTGAGTTGACCTCTAGCAATTATACAAGGTCATGGGATGAGTGAGGCTAAACCTAACAAGATATCAAGTGGACTAGCTAGGTAATTAACAATTTTTTATTGCAAAATATAAAACGACGAAGGTTAGCAGCTATATTAAAGTTGGAGTTATTTTATTGAGAAGAAACATATCTCTTCATGAGAAATTATTTAATAGACCGATTATACCACGTCATTATGTTTATGTTGTACATCTACTCAATTAAAATATGACATTTGGACTTTTCGTTTCTATAATTACATTTCGAAATTTCCTAGTTTGTATCACATTAATTACTAATCCGAAATCTCCAAAAATATCCTTAAATATCCTAATTACATGACAAGGAACGTAACGTCTGATGGGAAATGTCGAAGAGTAATGACATTTGGAAAACATTTTCATCTCCATAAATATCCTTAAACATCTCTTGCGATCTCTCCACCATCGTGACCACCAAGTAACTTTGTCTACTTTATTTACTGGTTTCCCGAAATATTCCTTTCTCTTAATGTTAAATTTGAAACATGTTCTTCGAATGCTTATGCTTAGAGTTGATTTTGTTTTATATTGCTTTACTTAGAATTGAATTTACGTTCTTCTTCGTTTTTTTTTTTTTTTTTTTTTTTTAATTTGCTTTATCTGGTTCTGGATGTATAATTCTGATATCCGTTTTCTGACAAGAAATTGACAAGAAAAGTTGAGCCCTTTCGAAATTGGATTATGTGTAACTATGTTATACATATACATATAATTACACATATTCTATATAAAACTAGGGGGTTTTGTAGATTACGTGTTCGATAACATGCTTGAATGTGAAAATATGGTTGAGTTGTATTTGATATTGTTTTAGAGTATAATATTTGTATTTTTGGTTTCGCATATTACATGTTTAATAAAATGCTCAAATGTGAGAATATTTGAAGAATTTCAACTGCTAATTGTGATAGTAATTTTGGGTGATTATTTTCCAGAAAAAGTGTTGCTTTGTTAGTTGGTGATTGCGAATGTACCATAAGAATTGTTTTAGGTACAATTTCTTTTGCTTTTATGACTTTTTTTTTCCTTTGAAAAAGTATGTATTGTGACAACGTGAAATGAGTTTGAAACTTGAAGTATGGATTGTGAAGGTTGAAAGTTGTATTTGATATTGTTTTGGAGTATAATGTGTGTATTTTTGGTTTTGCATATTACAAATTTGACAAAATGCTCAAATGTAAAAATATTTGAAAAAAGTGTGTATTGTGATAATGTAAAATGAGTATAAGCCTTGAATTATGTACATCGAAGTTTCAGTATGAACCTTGAATTGTGTACATTGATCATGAAAAATAAATTGCGTATCATATTCTCAACAGTTGAAATTCCTTGACATAATTATGCTTTGATGTTGCAAGTGTGAAGATATCTATTGAACTAACATTAAAATTTCAATACTAACTTGTGCATGATTTTCAATTTGAGCTATATGATATGGATTCCATTGAATTGTTCTTTAGTTTTCTTTCTAAAAACTTGAGGTGGGGTTAGGAATTTACAAAGTTTTAATGTCAATTTCTTATTTGATTGGAACTTCGAAGGATCTATGTACCATAAACATGAATTTGCATGTTTATATTAGGTTGGTTTTGAAGCTTCTTAGATCAACTATAGATAAAAAAAAAAAAAAAAAAACACCAAAAAATGTGTTTTTTCCCAATTTTTTTTTTTGGTTGAAAAGTTTCTTCACTTACTATATCTTTATAAATGTTAATTTTTTCTTATGCAGTAGCTTTTGGCTTTGCAAGTTTAGCATGTAATTAACATTTATGGGTGCAAATTTTTTTTAAAATTAAGGCACATTGCACGATGGTTTTTCATGGAAACCGTCGTGAAAAGTATGCATTCTACGATGGTTTTTCATGAAAATCATCTTGGAAAGTACACATTCCACGACAGTTTCCATGAACAACTGTTGTGGAATGTTCTGTGCCAAAAATAGAATGGCTAGGTAACAATAGCCTTCCACAACGGTTTTAAAGCAGTCATGGTATGTTAATGACATACCATGATTGTAAATTCTACAACAGTTTTCTCACCGTCATGGTATCTTTTGACGATGGTTTTTAACCATCGTGGAATCTAGTTTTTCTACTCCCTCCAAATCAAAATCATTATCAATTTGTTTTTTTAAGTTTTTTTTTTCTCCACCACTGCTCCTTTCGAGCGTTCTCTTCCTTATACTTCACTTCCAACAACTTCAACGATCTCTACATTCGACCACCGCTAGCTCTTATATTTTCTCAGGTTTTGATTCGTCCTCTGTCTCTATCTTTGTCTCTCTCTCTTCCCGTTTCTGATTTAGATGATTTTTGTCACGACCCGATCTACGTAGGGCCGTTACAGTTACTTACTTAACTTAAATACCAACTTTGCAACGACCCGATTTTGTGGGGCCGTTACCTTACCATGCTTACTTAAACATACTTCATTTTACTTACTTTTGTATTGAGTAAAAATACGGAAATATTTATATATATTTTTCTTTTTAAACTCAATTTAAAACTCAAAACTTAACTTATACTCATACTTATTTATATGTACTCACTCGAGTACCGAGCTTTAAAACCATATTTTAACAAATCATACTAGTTATCATATACCAGTACCATCGACTTATTATAAATAATACAAACACATTTTACATAACATATTTCCAAAACATGTGGCGGTGTCCAACCCAAATTTCATAGTCTGTAATGACATCTCTCCACAGTCTTCCATTAGGTATGTCTGGTAGGTTGCTTACCTACAGCATAAACGTAAGTTATGAGTTTATGCTCAGTAAGTACAACTTTCTATTCTGCAAAACATTTTTAGTAAAAGAATGTATGAACTGATTATGCTTTCTTATGTTAACTTGGTTCTGGGCCCCTTACATCTCATGTGTGCACGTACCGTGGCGCAATCCATGAAGTGGTTGTGGCAGCCAGTCCAATCCAACTCAAACCATGAACCAAACCGTTTAACATGGAGTGGTTGGGACAGCCAATCCAATCAACCTTAAACCATGTACTAAACTGTTTAAACCCGCCCTCGTGGTAAGTCGGTACGACACAAGAAAATTTGCTTGTCTTATCTTATTACAGGAAAACTTGTTCTTGGTTGATCATACTTGAAAACTTAAATCTTAACTGTTTCTTACTTGAAAACTTAATCTTGTTCTTATCATGTGATTTATTATTTGTGAACATGCTTTCATGATGTCACAATAATAAAACATAAAACATATGTACATCATGTAAATCAATGCATGATTTTTGAAAAACATGCAATGTAATAAAAATATTTTGCCCATGTTGTTGGCGGAGTTATGCTTACAAATTGTTATTCGCTCTTGGTCTATCGTTCCAACAAGGCATGACAACAGGTTTAATATTATTGTTTTCAAACAGGGCATAAGATAAGAATCGTCTATCTTACTACAAACCATAACATACTAAATCGGTATCCAATCCGACTACCATTGGTAATCATAGATACCAACCATAACATAGTAAATCGATATCCCATCCGATTACCATTGGTAATCATAGATACATGCCCTAACATAATAAATCGGTATCCTATCCGGTTACCATCAGTCATACACTTGTTACCATATTCTAATGTTTTGAAAATATCATCTTTATAAATCAAGTATTTCTTATCATAATACTTGAAATTACCTTTCATAAAACATAGTACGTTTTTTAAAAACACTTGGGAAATTCCATTAGATTTAAACCTTTTAAAACTATTTTTGTAAGGCTGTAGTTCCTTTTTAAAAAAGATCGTAAAACCTTAAAAACAACCTTTGAATTTACTAGAATGCATGCGTGCAAGAAATTTCATGTACCATTCATAATTTTGAAAATCCCATTTTATATTTAAATTGGTTTAAAATTTGGAAAAATTTTCTCCACGGAAGTTGTAGATCCCGTCGAAACCTACAACTTTTGTTTTTTGTCCAAAACTTAATTCTATCTTTAACTTACTAATTTTTCTCTTTGAAAAATTCTGGCCGTGTACAGTACTTGAACCAACCAGTTTTGAAAACTGATTAAAACGAAGGCCTTTCGAGCCTGGTTTTCTGAAACTGTCCATTCTATCCCCTAGGATTTTATGTGTTCTAAAACTTTGTTGTTTTAACATTTTCCAAATTCGGCCTCTAAAGGGCTCAAAATCCAGTTTCTAGAAAACTATCCGAATTATTTTTCAAAAACCGACAGCTTGCATTTTTGTTGATTTTCTTTTAAAATCTGTGCACCCTACCTCAAACGGGCAAAGCCGCGAGCCTACGTCAACATGCAGCGCACTGGATTCGTTCTTAACATTCAAACATACACTTATCTCATGTTCTTGAAAAACACAACATTGATAACTTACTTGTTTGTCAACTTGTGTCTTTAAGTTAATTTCTTAACCAACATACACTTAGCATTCACATCATCATTATTCATAAAATCTCCCTATTTAAACATGTGAAGGCATTTTCACAAACATATGGTGAGCAATGAGCACACATAACCTTAAACTCAACATAGAGCATAAAAATCAAACTTTAAACTCAACATAGAGCATAAAAATCAAACTCATGCTTAGAGCTAGGAACCAAGATAACCTAAGCATAGATCTAGCATAAACAATCATCAAAAATCATAATATAAGAAGCATGAGCTTATGCTCTTACAATCCATAGCTTGAAATACACATAAATCCCATAAACCAAAACTTAATAAAATTCTTAGTTAAAGGGTTGAGATTATACCTCTAAAGCATTGAAAGATTGGTTCTTGACCTTGCATGAGGAAAAATTCTTGCTCCACTCTCCACCATAGCAACCGGCCAACACCCCCCCCCCCCCCTCTCTCTCTCTCTCTCTTTTCAAAGGCTAAAGAGGAATAGTTAAGATGAAACTATAAGTTGGGAAGTTCACTAACCACCCTTATTTATAGTTGAAAATTTCCAAATTTTTCACAATTATTTTTTTTCTACTTTCTTTAAATTGCATATTTGGCCTTGAAGACAAAATATTTACATTCTAGTCCCCATGATTTGGCCGGCCATGTGGAATATTTTTGGGCTAAAAATCCTTTCATAATTATCCACTTTTCCATAATTTCAAAAATCCCCAAAATTATGTATTTATCTATGATGAGGTGTCCTCCAAGTAGGACCCTGTTTGGCACTCCCTCCTAATATGCATTCCATTTTCTTAATGATCCAGATAATACAAATACTATTTTAACTATTAACAGTACAGTAATATTGAACTGCAATCCAGAATTTATCTGTACTTAACTGGACCGCGTAGAGGATTTTCTTAGGACTTGAAGCTACTTAGTCTTTATTGCTCCAAATGTTATTTCTGATTTTTCTAGAATGATCTCAATCCTTATTCTTACTTCTTCATTTGTGATGACGGTCGACCACAGTATAATTTCAATACTGCTTATTTTACTGCAGTACCGTCTTATTCAAGTCATAAATTATCCTGGTAATTCATTGACCCGAACAAAAATCATAATTCATGATTCGACCTTTTTTATCATAAAGTCTTATCCTTGACTTAATAAATTATCATTGAGTTTCATAATACTTATAAGAACTTAAACATACTCTGATAATCAAATCAGATCATGAGCTTCATGTTGACATATATGATTCAGATTTAGATTTTCCTTTCTATATAAGGAAATCACAAGTTCATCAAAATTTTGGGTTGTTACAATTTTCTCTTTGTTTTTTTGCGTAGTTGCTGATTTTAAAGATAAACACCATTAGCATCTGAAGGAAAAAAAGCTGAAACGATAAAGGTAAATGAAAAAAAATCATATTTTATTTTCTCGAGCTGTTCATTCTTATTATTTGTATCGTTTTTTTTCATTGTCAATTTGATGAGTTTTCTGAGCCTTCAAGTGCTTACATTGTGATTATGAGTGGCGTGGTATGGGTGGGTGACAGAGTTACCATCGTTTGTTAGGTATTGAAAAGAGTAAATAGTGGGGACCATCTGAGAATTTGTTCGATGGAGGCCTCATATTGGAACTTTCAAAATGAACAAAACCTTTGAGAGAGGATGGTTGGTATGAGGGAGAGTTTCTTCGGACAGTTCTATTGATGGCGGAATATTTGATCCTTTTGAACATGGCTTTGTGTTGCTCTAATTTCACTCAACCTTGCTGAATGGTTAGTGCTTGTCATCTCTTCAAATGGTTAGAGTTTTACTAAGTTTTTGTTGTGTCCTATGTCGCTGCAAGGTTCTAACTTAAGGGTTCAAATACTTAACGTTTGGGTGAAGATTTTCTTGTCTCTATTTTTTATTTAGAGTAAGTGTGAAGTGAATCTTAATCCATTTTTTAAATCCCTCCTTAAATTTAGCGGTATCTGTGGTAGAATCAACTAGACTTGTCAATTTTATAAGTAAATGAATGTGAAATTTAGACCAGGGGGAATGGCCAACTTTAAGTTAAAAAAATAAAAATAAAAAATAAAAAATAAAAAAACAGAGCATCATCTCCTTCTCCACAAATGAATTTTGAGTACTTGTCAGTTTAGAGTTTCTTGAGTATTTAATATGAGTTGTAATAGGACTTATTACTCTTCAGGTTTTGCTATTAAAACACAAGAATTTGTTTCTTTTTACTTCATTTTCAGTGATTGATTTTGTTCTTGTAATTGTGCCACCAGATACAAGTTGGAACTATTTTAATCTGAAGTTCGAGACTTAACAAGCCATATGAAAAAGGGTGAAAAATTATTGCAGAATCTGTTAAAATCAGAGGTGATATGGTCTTTATATTTTAAGAAATTATTGTTATTTTATTTGTCAGTTTCTAGCTTTTTCGGAGCTAATGTTGTGGCATGTTTTTAGACACTACAAGTTAATGGTCATTCATTCTTGTGCTTTTTTAATATTTTTTCTGGAATTAGTATTTGTTATTTTGAAGTTGTATACTTTAAGCTCACAAGTTGGTGACAAATACATTTTGCAGAATGTTTGATCGTGTTTCTTCAAGAAATGGAGACTTGGAAACTTCTTGTCAATGCTTTACCAAAGTCGTCAAGCTTGTCTTGATAGTTGACGATGTTTATGATCTCCATGACTCACTGGAAGAGCTTAAACACTTCACCAATGCCGTTGAAAGGTCAGTCATTTTGAGACGTGCATATAGAGATGTATAGAGTGATATATCAGGAGCATGTACATACGTGATATGTATATATTTATGTTGACAGTCTTAAATTCAAATGGGATGTATGTAAGGGAATCCGAGCAACCAGATTGTATGAAGATTTTTTTTCAAAGCAGTTTACAATACTAGTGAAATTGGTAAGGAAATTGAGACTGGAAGTTTAGTTGCAGGCAAATTTTACCCCATTTGCATAAAGTGGTACATATATCTAATCCTCTAATTATATGAGAATTGAAAAGCAAAGCATTCTCACCATTTTGATTTGATTAATGTTATATTCAAAATATATTAGTTCTTATTTCTATGTGGTACTTTACTATAATTTGATGATGGACTGAGTTTTCTTTCAGTGATAAAAGACAATTTGCTCAAGTCTAATGTTGAAAGAAGTGTGAGAATATAATTTTTTTCTTTCAATCTTTTTAAAGCTTTAGTAGGCACTTTGTTTGACTATCTGTTGGTTTCTATTGCCAGCTCTTGTGCCTCCATTATCTAAGCTTGGCCTTGACACTCTCCCGGAAGTTGCAGCTTTGCGTAAGAAGAAAATTACAATTTAAGGTTCTGTTGCTTGATCAGGTTTGTATAACTTCTTTATTAAAAACACTATTGAACATGAAAACATAACTTTTTTTTTTTAAATTTTATTCTTAAAGATGACCCTAAGAATTCTACCCTTGTTTATATAGATATTTCCAATTGCTGACAAAATACCGCTAATTTATAATGTGTGGGCATGTGGGCAGGTGAATCCGAAAAAGGCTCTAGTGTTGGTAAAACTTGAAGTACAAACTGGAGCTGGCATAGTAGCTTCTATAATGCAATCTATTTCTTTTATTTATTTTGTGTTTTCAATGATCATTAATGTATTCAATTTTAATCCATAATAGAAATTATTATATTGTCTTGTCTTATTGACTGCTTGTAAAATTATTTTGTTTCTATTAAATGATCATTTGTATGCATTATATATATATTTTTTGTTTGTTGCTATAATACGTTTTTAATATAGCCGTCGTTTAAGGAAAAATAAAATTTTGATTTAATTCATAAATGATTTTTAAAGAATATTCCAATAAGATTATTAATTTTTAATGACGACATATTGTGTCATTATATGTATTATTTTTCACGACAAAGTTGACAATGTCGTTTAATATTTGAAAATTATCATTTATGATAAGACATTTAACGACGTACTGAATATATTCACAGGTTTTCCAAAAAAAAAAAAAAAAAAAAAAAGGAGAATTTAGTGACAATATGTAGGTTGTCGAAATAAGTACATTGTTGCTAAAATTTGTACTTTAAGTGATGACTACCATGTCATTGTATTCATTTAACGATAAAATGCCATTGTCGTCTAAAAGCAATCAACAATGCAAATTGTGCTTAATCAACGACTATTACTTATCGTAAAATAACACTTTCAGTGACAATACAAGAAAGTTATTGTTGAAACAATCAACAACATGCATATACATCGACGACTGCCGACAACATGATTTTTATTGTTAATAGCTTTCAATGACAACTTTCCAATTTTTAACAACCACTTTTGTCGCCGCTAAAAAACGATTTTCTTGTAGTACAAAAGACTGGAATTAGAGGTGTTCTCTATGATTCATGACTATTATCTGTATTGATTGGTGATCTTGCTTACTTGTACATTTAAATGTCTTTTCTTGTACCTTAAAACAGCAACATATATCATCTGTTTTGCAGATATAGATTCCGGCTAATTTCTGGGAATAGTTAGTACAATTGAGGTTTCGAATTTATAGTTAAATGCCTGTCTTAGGCAATGTGAGATCTTCACGTGATTTGTCTGAAGAGGAATGGAACAGGGTATTAATAACAAATTTGATTTGTTGGTGTCGAAATCCGTATGCAAAAGGACGGGTGATTCGGCTCGGGGAGGATCAGTCATCAACGTCAGTAGTCGCTCGCAGCAGCTGCCAATGCGTCTTCAAAGGCGAACCTGAGCTCATTAACAAGTGTAATGTTCTGTGATTTTGCTATAGATTGTTGACATGCTATTTCATTTTTGGAACCAAGGATTTAAGGTATGGAAGAACAGGTAAAAAAGAAAGGCAGCTATTCGAATGGTTCCTCTCTCCGCCCAGATTGAAATATGCCTCGGCTAGCACACAATAGACCGAGAGAGATGGCAACCTGACCAGGACACTTTTGCCTATTTGAACTGAATTTCCGTGGAAGCTAATCGATTTGGCCGTTCTTGTTTTGGTATGTTCCAAGGATGTACTCAATCTTTTGCACCAAAAAAAGAAATAAATAAAAAATAAATAAAAACGAATATGAAAGCTCGTAAATCTTGATAATGCTGGTAACTGATGCAAGTTCTCCAATTGGAAGAAATAAAATAACCTTTTTCAAAAATCAATCACTTTGTTGATATTTTTGGGGATCTTCTTTTCCCGTCCAAGTGAGTATTTCTAGTAGAATGGAAGCTTACATTTGCTTATGGTATAATGCTTACCGAAACTACTTGTTGGGCAACACGATGGAAGCCGTAAATGATCTTGATTGTACTTGACATTAACAAGACAAAGACCATGAGGAGGGACACACAAGGCATATTTAGCGAGCTCCTTTCGATCTCGTGTCGCCAGAATCTTGGGGACAATATCAGGAGGAATTGCTTCCCTTCCAACTTGAATCAGCAGAGCAACCTGCAAAAAGGTGTCAAGAAATCAGAAGATTCTTAATACATGTGAAAACTAAAATCTTCAAAGACTTGCCATTACATTCATATACGTAAGTGGGGATGAATCGTTTACCATGTTCCGGACTTGTCTATACAAGAAACCTGAACCTTCAACTTCTAGCTGTATAAGAGCTCCCTGAATAATATTAGGAGCTAGTAAGAAACATGTAATAACTGTATGGAGTGCGATGTCCTAAAACTCGTTCAACAGCATAAAAAACATTACCATTTCAAAGACATCAAATCGTAATATTTTCTTTACAGGATTTGGAACTCCGTCGTTGTGGGAAGCATTTGCAAAAGCAGAGAAATCATGTTTTCCAACAAAATGCTTAGCAGCTTCTCGCATGACATCAGCATTGAGCTTATAAGCACTGTGGTAAGCAAAGTGTCGCTGAAAAGGGTCCATGACGGTGTCATTATATATCTTGTAATGATAAGTCTTGCCTTCTGCAGAAAACCGAGCATGGAATTCAGGCACTGCAGGGCTAATTTCTCTAACTCGGATATCAGCAGGAAGAAGACCGTTCAGGGCCGCGTGAATGCGTTCCAAGTTGTCGTAGTTAAAAGGGGTGACAAAGTGTGCCACCTGAAATCTTTACAAAATAGTTATGTTTGAGAATTGCCAATCAGTGAATAGTTCTACAAGCCTCAAGACGGTAAAAAAGTAAGACCTGGCCCCAGGCATGAACTCCAGTATCTGTTCTTCCTGCTCCAGCCAAGCGGAAATCCTTCCTCTCTAGCTTTGTTACCCGACTTAGAGCATTTTCCACATGGCACTGTATGGTTGGTGGCGACACCTGATATTGCCAACCTGAAAGAACAACCGTGAGATCAACGGGATCAACCTAATTAGAAAAAAGATCAGATGTCTCCAACATCAACTCAGTTTTCAGAAAATTGGACATCCTTGAGTTAATTACTTAAAAACAAGACAACTCATAACTTATTAAATGATGAAACAAGGAAATGATCTAAATATCAGTACTTTTATCTCTTACATTTCCAACGAATGCGTTAATACAGAGGAGATCGTAGCTATTCAAATGGTTAGACATCTCGCCGCCACACTCAAGGTTCAATGTCACACAAAAGCCAGGCCCAAACACCATACTTGATGATTCATGGTACAAGGACTCTTGAAGACTCAAGTTGCAACCTTCCCATCACTACCTCGGTTCAATCCTCGGCTGACTTGAGGATACACACCAAATATCAGGATCTTCGGCCAATGTTTCCCTACAGTTCCCATTTATGTTCACGTAATCCGTTGAAGTACAAAGTCTTGTGCCTCATGAAATGGCACGAAGATAATCTAACCAACAAACTGCGCATGCAAATTTTCGGGTAGTTTAAACATAAGCAGAGCAGTGGAAGGACAAATGCCTTACGTCCGGACTCCGCCATGGGACATTTCCATTGGCAAATAGTAGGATTCCAAATTCATTCCCAAACACTTAACACTTTTTCGAATTATAATTGGTAAAGATGCTACTAATACAAAGAATTTCTTAGATTTTGTATTGTAAATGAATTCATTTAAGGCATCAGCAAACTTGATATTAAGTTTCACTCGTTGAAATTAAATTTCATTTTATTATCTTCCAAATAGATCAGGTTCACATCAATAGTAGAAAAAAGAAAAAGAAAAAAACAAAACATTGTAAGACAACTAATAAAAGATAGCAAGAGGACATTTCAGTGTGTTACAAACTAACTAGACAAACTATCAGTACAAGATTTCTAGATAAACTAGTAAAACACAAATACACACATTATATACATATTATACATAATATATATATATATATATATAGAGAGAGAGAGAGGGGAAAAAGACCTGCATAGCGAGTGCCGTCGTAGGCGATAAGAAGACGCCATTTATACCCATCAAGGGTGGGCTTCGCCGCTACACGGTTAGCCTCCTCTGAGCTTCCACCACCACTGCTCTGCTAAAATCAGAGACACCCAGTTGTTGTTTTCATTTGAGCACCATTTTTTCACAGTAACAAACATATAGATACATATACATATATATGTTTAGAGAGAGAGAGAGAGAGGGAATTACGGAATTAAAGTTGGAGGCTGAAGAAAGAGAGGGATCGAGAAGGGGAGGAGTAGAGAGGCGTAGAAGTGCAGAAGAAGAGCTCATCTCATCCACCGAAAGCGAGCGCAGCTACTTTGCCCCCTTCACTCTAGTTTTTGGGTTAGAAATGGAGGCAAGGCAAGCCGAGCCCAACCCAAAAGGACAAAAGGTCGAATTTCCTTCTTATCTGCTAATATTACTGCTACCGATAATTTACGCAGCCTATTTCTATCGGTATGTGTGTTTTTCTAATGTACATATTTTTAAATTTTTTTTACTTATATATATATATATATATTTTGTTGAATCTACTAAATTACTCCTTTTAAATATCTTGCGATCTATCTTATAAGATATGTATTTGCCTATTTATATGAATATATAAAAAAAAATTGTTACTGTTAATTATTAAGAAATATATATATATAGCGATGATCTCCTATCCGGCGCCAAATGGTATCTAGTAATGTGAACTTCAGTTACTAGGAATGTGAACTAATGCAGAAGAAAATATAAAATGAGGGGTATTCATATTCACTTTAATTATTTCTATGAATTCACATTATTAATAATTGAAATTCACATTCACAGTAACAAAAGTTTATATTACCAGATGTCATATGGTACCGGATACGAGATTTTGTATGTGTGTGTGTATATATATAGATAAAAGTAAAGTTGGGTGACCTATTTTGGTCACCAAATCTTATAAATGGCCGAATTTTTTGTATTTAGCAAAATAGTCATTTGTCATTTTTTCAGATTTAGGTCAACCACTAATTGATCATGATTAATCACTGATTTACCAAATTAATAATATTATGTGGTTAATTACTGATTCGTTTTTTTTTTTTTAAGTTCTTTAGACTAATTTTAAAAAATTCGGTCATTTATTAAAAACTTCTTAAAAGAAAAGTTATTTACCTCTAAATCCCATATATATTTTTACATATATTTTTCTTTTCTATGCCTCTTATTTTTAGAGTCATTCTCACTTTATCTCGAATTTTGAAAACTCTTATTTTATCCTTTAAGCTTTGAATTTGTCCCACTTGACTTTTTTACTAAAATTTTTGTTAAGAAAAACAAAGAAAAAAAAAAGAAGAGAAATTAGTCCTATTAAACCTAATCTATTAGGAAATTTGTTAAGAACAAACAGGAAAAAAAAAATCACATAATTGCATTTAACTCAATTTTATTTTTTTGTTAGTTTTAAAGTAAAATTATACTGAAAGGGGTTGAATGGGGGCAAATTCAAAGTTCAGGAATATAGTGAGAATTTTCAAAGTATAGAGAAAATGGAAGTAATTATAAAGCTCAGAGGCAATGAAAATATTGAAGATATATTTATTTATTTATTGACTTTAATTGTTTTCTTTCTGACAAGAAAATAAGCGAAGAAAAAAGTTAGAAACAATTACAATTTTAAAAAAAGATTAGGACATTAAAAGCGGCAATTTATTCGAATAAAATATTGTAGATGTCGCTATTGAATTGGAATAAATACAAAACTTTACCAAGCACAAAAAATTCAAAAAAGCTATTACTTTATAGTCTTCAGTTTCCGATAATAAATGTCAAGATTTTTAGTTCAGGATTGATTTATCAAACACAAAACATTCAGAGCATAACCATGCAATAAAGAAATATTTTATCAATTTTTCCTTAAATAAACTCGCCCTTAGCCTTCTGCCGAGAAAACAAAATTTAATTAAAACAAGGGTCAATAGTTTTGCACATCCCTAAACTCTTTATAATTTCATAACCTTTCAGTGCTTAATCTGATTTTATAAGGAAAAAAAAAAAAAAATCCCCAAATTGAACTTTTAGGGCCTGTTTGGTGCACAAGTTCAGTTTGAGTTGAGTTGAGATTTTTAAGTTTGAATAGTAATTTTTGTTGACTTTTTCAGAAAAGACAAATTTTTTTTTTCAGAAAAGACAAAAAACATGATGAAAAAAGTACAATTTAGTTTGAATGGAGATGAAGAACCAAACGGGCCCTTAGTTTTTAAATTGCTAATCAAAATGTTCCACCCCCTCATTCCTATCACTATCAGAATAAATCTCGGGACTCATTAATTGAGCAGAAAGACCTGATTCAATTTTATTTAAAAGATAGGCCTAGTTTAAGAAAACCATCATAGGTTCAACATGCACGTCGTATTTGGCACACAATACCTTCTATATTGAGATTATTGAGTATCAATCTGAGAACATCAAAAGAGTAGAAGAGTGAAAGGCACACTTACTGCCATACCTATCATTGAGAAAATTTAATGGTGGTCCAATGTATTCCTGCGGAATGCATCAGGTTCATGTCACATGAATATCTTATAAAGGACAATTAAAAAAGCCTAAAATTTCTGCAAAAAAAAAAAAAAAAAATAGTTAAAATACTTTAAAGAATATCATCCGTCTATCAAATTGATGTTTTAATCTTCTACCAAAAAAATAAAAAAAAAAAGTTTTAAGCCAACACCACATACGACCACCGACCTCTCATGAGCCAACGTGAACCACCCATACTGACGCCCCGGTCAACCCACGCCTCAAGTGTGGCTCACCCCTCATGCAACCATATATCCCTTCTCAACGACCACCCCACCCCGTGACATCCCTTCTCATGACACTACTCCCCTTTTTGTGAAGATGAACTCTTACATTTCACTAGGGCTTGGGACTTCCTAAATCGAATTATAATTTTTCCTTTCCAACACTCATCACATGTCTCACTACTTCCTCACTTTTGTTTCATGATTATTATTATTATTTTTTGAATTTGAGGATAGGAGAATTCGAACTATACACGTTACTGTGGGATCAAATATGAAATTATAGTTAGATTATGCATGCAACCTCATTAGTCTGTCTGTCTGTTTGTTTTTTTTTTTTTTTTTAATCCAAGTAATGATGAAATACATTTTTAGTTAAAACTTAACTGCAAAAGATTTTCATCTTAAAATGTAATCGAGAACCAAAGGTCACTCACTTGAAAACTTCAGGAACTTGTAACACCATTAACTCTTAAGTCCGGTGTTATTGTGTCTTGTTCATAATTTTTTAATTTTATTTTAAGCAAAATGTGAAGTAAAAGCAAAAGAACAAATTTTATTTTTTGTTCCCTGAATTTGATGTTCTTTCAACTTTGCTTACGGACTTTGAAAATTGGTAGAAATGCTCTTGAACTATGAAATATTATCATGTTTGCTCTTTTCGTCAGTTAAATGAATGGAATTAACCCTGAACTTTAATATTATTGTAATTTTGCCCCCAAAACATTGAAAACTGGTGTTATATCCTTCAAACTTTAAGTAGTTAGCAAAAATGCCCCCTTGAACTTTAAATCGGTAGCAACAATATTAATTATTTCATACTTTGGCACTATTATAATAAAAGGTTAATTTAAATTTAAATATTTATAATTACCAAAATAACCTTAAAAATATATATAAATTCAAAGGATTCAAATTTACAAGTTTCTTTTTTTTTCTTTTCTTTTTTTAGTAATGACTTCTATTTTAAAATATAAAATGACTTTTTATTTTTAAGATTTTTTATTTATTTTTAAAAATGAATTTATAAAAAATTTGTAAGGTTATTTTTGTAATTATAAAGATTTTAATTTAAGTTTACTTTTTATTATAACATTGACAAAGTATAAATCAATGGATATTTTTGCTAATGGTTTAAAGTTTGAGGGGCATTTTACTAATTATTTAAAGTGTGAGAAATATAAACACCAGTTTTCAAAGTTTCGAGGGCAAATTTACAAAAATATTGAAGTTTAGGGCTAATTCCATCCATTTAGCTGATAGAAGAAGCAAAAATACTAACATTTCGTTGTTCAGAGAGTATTTCTATCCGTTCTCAAAGTGCATAGAATAAAGTTAAAAGAGTATCAAAATTCAGTGAGTAAAAATGAAATTTGTCCAAAGTTAAAAAGCAAAAGTAAGAACACCCACATGGGTGGATGAATTGGCAAAAGGATGAGATGCCTTTGTTAGGTTTCTCTACTTTATCCATCCGAGTTCGATTCCTATTACCTCTCCTTAAATCTCGCTCTAGTTTCGGCTGTTGAAGTATGGTTTGGTGATGATAGGATAGGGTTTGGATGGATAACCAAGAGAAACTAGTATAAATGATCTGTCTCTGTCATATTTAGATAAAGAGATTTCTACTGAAAATCTTGAAACGATAGATCACTCTCAAATCCTTTTATTTACAACCAAAAAAAAAAAAAATGAGAAAAGTAAGAAGTTCCAAAATAATTGACATTAGTTCTTGTTATCATTGCGATTTGGTAAAATGGTGTACGAAATCAATAAACGGCTTTGAGAAAAAAAATAAAAATAAAAATAAAAATAAAAATAAAAATCAATAAACGGCTTTATGCTTTAACCAATAAGTGAAATTAAACCTCTCCACTTTCCGTTACACCATGTGGAGCTCATGATGATGCCCCTATCAATCAAGCAAGATCTAAAACCATCACAACAACAACAATAGCTCTCTTCTCCTTCTTCTTCTTTCTTCTCCAATGGCGTTCCACAGAACTCCGAAGCCCAAGCCAAACAAACCCAGATCCTCAATCGTCTTCTTCGTCCTCTCCGTGGCCGCCATTGCCCTTCTCTTCCTCTTCTCCTCTCTGATTTCCACAAATGGGTCCCTCTACGGAACCCAAGAGTTCGGCCTCAGATTTAGGAAACCCAAGTACCGCCACACGGGCAACGAGAAGTACTTGTATTGGGGCAACAGAGTGGACTGCCCTGGAAAGCACTGCGACTCCTGTGAGGGTCTCGGCCACCAGGAGTCCAGCCTTCGGTGTGCCCTCGAGGAGGCCATGTTCCTTCAGAGGTCCGTTCGATATATATATAGATATATATATATATATATATATTTCTGTTTTTTGATGGTTTAAGCTTTGGTAATCCCCTTGTTTGGTTGCTGAGAAAACGTGTGGAAGCAGAGAATTGACAATGTCGACATTGTGGGAAATGGGTTGTGTTTGGAATTTTGAACTAAGTTATGTGAGTAGAAATAATGGGTAAATGACATTTTAATTAGTCATGCTTTTTGTGTTTTAAGGAATCTGAATTTGAGAAGTTAACTGCTGTTATGGATTAGGCCCTAAGAGCATTTATATGTATAGAGGCAAACAAAAACACACAAATTTCACCATGACGAATAAGAAGATTACAAGAGAATCGCACGCCTCACGCCTTTCAGTCTTTGGAGAAGAATATTACGTGATCGATCCATGTGCTAACTTTGCATCAGGGCAATAATTAGGCTCCATATACACACTCAACAACTCGCACATAACTAGGTACCAAAATTTGGTCTAGAAATTAAATGCGTATTGTTTATGAGACTATCAAGTTATGATTTTTAATAATCTTCAATGAACTTATCCATGTTTCCAAGGTTTGGTTTATGAACTTTATCTTAGAAGTTGGGGGATGTCCAGTTATCACGAAATGGTTTGGTTTCTACATTGATAGGATTGTGGTTTTGATGTTTTTCCTATTTTGCTGGTGTTCCTTGTTACAGAACTTTTGTTATGCCTTCCAGAATGTGTATAAATCCGATACACAACAAGAAGGGAATACTTCATCACGACAACAATGCAACTTCAGAGGACTTGTAAGAAAGTTGGCTTCTTTTTCCGTTAGTTTCAAGAAGAGAAATGACTGTTTTCTTTTTCTTTTCTTTTTTTTAATCACTACCATTTACTGTGATAAGTTCAAGTTCTAAATTTTCAACAAAAGTATATTTGTATACACTTTTTGTGACCCGGAAAGGTCTTTGTGTGTGATTTGAACTAGTTTCTTTCTATATGATAGGTGGGCAGCAAGTTCATGTGCCATGGACTCTTTGTATGATATGGACTTCATATCAGAGACCATACCTGTTATTTTAGACAATTCCAAACTATGGCATCAGGTGCTATCGACAAGTATGAAGTTGGGGGCTAGAGGAGTTGCCCATGTAGCGGGTGTTAGTCGAGTCGATCTCAAAGAGAACAGTCGTTACTCAAATCTTTTACTGATAAACAGAACTGCAACCCCTCTTTCATGGTAAATTCTTTTCTAAATAATTATTTTCCTTTGATCACCTATCTTGGACACACGTAGTCTATATTCTTATGATGACTTGTTGATAATACGATGCATATGTTGGAAGTTCTGTGAAGTTTGTTAGAAAGCTATTGTTAGTAGCTGAATACTGGTGTTAGTAGCTGAGTTTTAGTGTGAGTAGCTGATTTGGATGGTCAGTATAACAGGGGGTAAGGGATGTTGGGAGGGAGGGGAATGAGTATTATGTGTTTTTGAGTGTTGGCAAAGTCCATTGGGAGGGTCAGGAGTCCTCGAAACCACCTGTTATCTTATTATTTTCAGTTCATGTTTCCAGGTTCCTATCAAAGTCTTATCAGGAGATAAAAGCTATGTTGTTTATTCTAAAGTATACACGACTTTGACTTAATTCTCACCGTGCTTGTTATTTGAGAAGGAAAACAGGAAAAGCAGAGTTAGTTTTCTCATTTTATGTTGACCCTAACATCATCTACAATATGAACACTCTCTGCAATCTAATGTCATTTGAATTAGTTACTGAAAGCTGCTGCTGTAGATGTTACAAATTTTTTTACCATATTAGTTCACCGTCATTGAGTGAAGTACAGTAGTTCATCTGGATAGCCTGGAAATTGTAGTGCTTCTAAACCTACAGTCTCACATTTGTCAGTATAACTGACCTGTCTTAAAAACCATTGAACTTTCAAATCTAGGGTAAAATGTTATGTTTTCCCTTATTTATGTATTGTCTTGGTTGGGACTGCAAAAGGCTCTGGACTAGTAAATTTCATCTGAATGCTTCGTAGTCATTTCACGTCATGGTGCTTGAACATTGGTAAAAAATTTTGTTTGAAGACATCATAGTGCTTGATATTCAGGTTTATGGAGTGCAAGGACCGAAACAACCGCAGTGCAATTATGCTTCCATACTCATTTCTCCCCTCAATGGCAGCACCAAAACTAAGGATTGCTGCTGAAAAGGTTCGTCTTACTTGATTTGCTAATGTATAACACTATCACATGCCTATTATTCTGAACACTTGTACAAATCGATGCTTTATATGTGGAACTTGGCTCTTCTTGGTGTTAGGCTACAATTCAAAGACTAGATAACCACAAAAGGAAAATCTTGCAAAAAATTTATGTCAGCAAATAACATCTAAGCTTTGTTGCTATGATACGAATGATTACAAAATATTATGGTGACATCTTTTTAGGGTAAATATTTTGGTGGTTTGGTGCCATAAAGAATTCTGTATTATTTCTTCTTGTTATGTTTAAATATTTCAAAAGAGTTCAGCTGTTCCAAATTTATGCACTGCAAATTGCAGTAGTTAGTGCTAAATGAAAGCTGACATAAGATACAATATTTGCAAGACCGTAGACTAGAAAAATGGATGGTTAAAGGAATGTGCTAAAAGGCGTCATGTACATGGACGTGCAATTATGAATTCTTGTATTAGTTCTCGATTAACATAGATCAAAGTGATAAATTCGTGGTAGTCAAATATTCGTTGTAATCAAATACTCAAGATTTAAGCCTCATTGTTACACTTTGAGAGGTTGGAGACTGGACTAAGTGACCTGTTATCCTTGCATGGCTGTCTCTTGAGCACAATCAACGAACGACGATATGATGATTCCTAGCAACTTGAAAGTCGAGAAATGTCCTTGAAGACTGATTGTCATGTCACAGGTAGTAATGAGGGTCATGCTTTTAAATGGTCTCATGAAAGAGAAAAAGGAGAGATATTGAAAAGAATTTTCCAGTTGTAGATGAAGATTAAGGAGGGGGAAGGGGGGGGGGGGGGGGGGGGGGAGTAAAAGAGGTCAATAATGGAGATTAGTGGATGCTTTTCCGCTTGAGATACGTCTTTGTCTGATCTAGATGGAGGAGATCTAACAATCTTGCCAGCTTCAAATGGATTGAGTCTGTCAATTGACAATCGAAGAATAATTTATTGACTAAGTTTAGGGATTCCAAAAAATACAAGGTCATGCTTCATTCGTATATTCTCTGTCCGTTAGATGCTGTTGCTCTTAACGGCGATTTCTGATCTCAAGACACTGGACATCTCTCAACATGTACTGGTTGGTTTCACCTCGTGTGTTTGAGTTTCTAGCAACCCTTTGTAATAAAGTGAAGAATTTAGATTACAGTTGTAATATGTAGACCTAACTTCATTTGGACGTGGCACTGTTGTCCACATGGCTTCTGCTTTGTTGAATGCCCACATACGATTTATGCTAGCTAAGTTTGAAATCAGATTTAAATCGAAAAAATATTTTAATTATTCTTCAATAACATTGCTCTAGTTTGTTAACTGTCTGCATGCAATAGTCGAATATATTCTGCTGCATTTTGTACAAGATTTTGAGCTATATACTTCTTTCATGCATCTGAGATTTTACGAAAATCATTTTCCAGATTAAAGCACTGCTTGGTGATTATGCGGCCATCCATGTTCGTCGCGGTGACAAAATAAAGACCAGGAAAGATAGGTTTGGAGTTGCAAGGGCCCTGCATCCTCATCTCGATAGGGATACACGGGCAGAATTTATTCTCCTCAGAATCGAAAAATGGGTTCCAGATGGACGAACTCTTTTTATTGCTTCTAATGAGAGGACACCAGGATTCTTTTCACCTCTTGCTGTGAGGTAACAAACCCGGAGAAAAAAAATTGTTTTGGTGATCCAAACGTCCACTTTCTTATTTTGACCGTCAATGGCTCTTATTTGCAGGTACAAATTAGCATATTCATCGAACTATAGCCACATTCTGGACCCCGTGATTGAGAACAACTACCAATTATTCATAGTTGAGAGGCTTATCATGATGGGGGCCAAAACATTTATTAAAACGTTTAAAGAAGACCCTATGGATCTCAGCCTCACCGATGATCCGAAGAAGAACACAAAATTGTGGCAGATACCCGTCTATACCTTGGATGAAGACTCGAGTTGACATGCCCTTCAGAAGAAGGCTTTCCAAGTTTTCAACGACATTCATCGTCGTAAAGAAAATCGACAAGCAGAGTATCTGAAATTTTTCTGCAGGTACATATTCTTTCCAGGGAAAGAGAGAGGCTGAATACTTGTGAATTTTGTAAATTAAGGTATTATTATAAATGAGAACATGGTGCTGTTTAGCCTGTTTTCTTTTTTTTTCCACAAACATTAATTTTTCAAAGAAAAAAAAAAAAAAAAAAAGGTTTAAAAATGAGAAGTTCCTACCCACCTTTGTCGTATAGATATTTAGTATCATAGGTTTCCTCAGCTTGTTTTGTATTTCAAAATTTTAATTTAAATTGTTGCTTTGCCTATTGGGCAGAACCACTTACGATGTTTGTATACTTTCTTTCTCAATCTCTTGCTTCTTTTAATCGTTAATTGTATTTTTTTACTGTCTCTCTTTACATGGTTGAGTTTAAAATTCAGGTAATTTGTACTTAATAAATCATATAACCTTCCATAAAAATATTATATATATATATATATATATTTATATATAATTAGGTCATGTTTATTCATCTCAATCTACAGAAATAAGTCAACCGAACACATGTTTATTAATCGTGTTTATCATGTAATTACCCAAACTTATTTATAACAAACCCAAACCTGCTAATCTTGTGCGGATTTCAAATCGTGTTATCATATCATGACTCAAATTGTAATTTCTAACAAAAACAATAAGATTAATACTTTAAAATCGTCGATTTCCGGCTTCTATTTTCCCGGATATTGTTGTTCTTTGAGTTTCATGTGAAAGGCTCCTTTTTCTTCTTCTCGTTCATGTTCACAAGCATATCATATAAGAGCATGGAACATGAAGGAGAAGAAAAAGAAGGAAGCCTATCACAGTGAACTGAAAGAAGAATCCGGATTAATTTTTTTTTTTAATAGGAAAGTCTTGAGAATGAAATTAAATGCCTCTATTTATAAGCACTAGTTCAAGTTATACTCAGATTCACGCCATTGTTTATATATAACAAGTGTTTCGCATTACAATTAGGAATTCTCGTCATTGTTTGAGTTTTATTTGGAGTAAGACTTACTTGCTAAGCAAGAATTATGTGGTCTAAAAATAGTAAAAAACATAATCAACCCTAAAAATTCCCTCACAATATATATATATATATATATATATTTTTGGTTAGAGAAAATTACCTAAATAACCACATTTTTTTCATTTATTGATTAAAATGACACAAATTTCTCATTCTCGGCCAATATGACAAGAATTGTAGTAAATTCTAATGTTAATTCCTTGTATCATATTGATATAATGATCTTTAAATTTATGCAATTCAGGTTGATTTCCCTTTTTTATTTTAAATCAACAAACAAGCTACCTTACAAAAAACAAAAAAGAATATGCCAAGGGCAAAAAACTAAACATGCATATTACATATTTTGGTCAGCAAGAAAATTGTAATAATTAGACTCCACTAAGTAAAAAGACAAGAAAAAAAAAGAAAAAAAGAAAAAAAGAAAAGAGGAGTGACAATTCATATGACGAATCATGTTTGTGTCAACTCGTTTATTAATCTTGTGAAAAAATATTTATCCAAACACAATCTAATTAATGTGTCAAAAAATATCAATATACACATGACATGATTCATTAATAGTATTGATTTTTTCAACTCGTATCCATATAAATTATTTTGTTCAATAAATGATTGAAAATTATCTTATTTACCAAGATTAAAACATGTGTTTTTTTAAAAGAAAAATAAGTTATTTATATTAGATGTTCATCTTAATCGGCAGTAGACAAGTTTAGTTAATACAATTAAATTACTAATCATGTAAATCCGTTAATACCCAAATTCATTCATTCAAAATAAAACCAAATTCATTAATTCCGTGAGTGTTTCGAATTGTGTAATCATGTCATGACCTAAATCACAACTTCTAACAAAAACAATAAGACAATGAGAGAAATACCTAAAAAATTCCTTGATCTCCTGCTTCTATTTTCCCGGATATTGCTATTCTTTGAGTTTCCTGTGAAAGACTCCTCTTTCTAGTTCTCGTTGTTGTTTACAAGCATATCCTAAAAGAGCCTGAAACAACAACAAGAAATAGAAGAAGGAAGCCTCTCACAGTGAAACTAAAAGAAGAATCCGGATTAATTATTATTATTTTATTTTATTTTTTTATATGAAAGTCTTGGGAAGTCTATCACAGTGAAACTGAAAGAAGAATGCGGATAACAATTTTTTTTTTATTTTTTTATATGAAAGTCTTGGGAGTGAAGAAATTAAATGACTCTATTTATAAGCACAAGTTCATGTTATACGCAAATTCAAGCCATTGTTTATATATAACAAACGTTTAACATTACGAGTAGGAGCTCTTGGCATTGTTTGTGTTTTATTTGGGGTAGGACTTGCTAAGCAAGTCTTACGTGGTCTCAAAATCGTATAACCCCGTATAAAATATTTTGTTCAATAAATGATTGAAATTTATCTTATTTACCAAGAACACAACACGTTAAAAAAAAAAAAAAAAAAGGGGGGGGGGGGGAGTGGAATTTAGTCAAAAATTTTAAAATTCATGTTATTTATATTAGATGGTCATCTTGATCCACGCTACACAAGTCTAGTTAATGCAATTAAATTTAATAATAATGTAAATCCGTTAATACCTAAATTCATTTAAAACAAACTCATATCCACTAATTCTGTGCGTGTTTCGAATTGTATAATCGTGTCATGACCTAAATCACAACTTCTAACAAAGATAATAAGACAAATACCTTAAATTTCTTGATCTCCTGCTTCTATTTTCCCGGATATTGTTGTTCTTTGAGTTTCCTGGGAAAGACTCCTCTTTCTAGTTCTCGTTGTTGTTCACAAGCACGTCCTAAAAGAGCTTGAAACAACAACAAGAAGTAGAAGAAGGAAGCCTCTCACGGTGAAACTAAAAGAAGAATCCGGATTAATTATTTAATTCTTTACGTCAAAATCATGCTAGTAAAGAAAATGCCCCTATTTATAAGCACAAGTTCAAGTGATATATATATATATATATATATAGTCAACTTGTGTTTAACATACAATAGGACTTCATTGCAATGTTGTTCTATTAGGAGTAGGATTTACTTGTTAAAAGCAAGAATTACGTGGCCTCAAACGACTCGTTTTCTTTTTTAGATTTTTTTTTTATTTTTTATTTTAAGAAAGGTCGTGAATCAAATCAAATCATATACATTGCTTTCTATTTATATTTTTGGTTTTTTTATTTCCGAACTAAGTTTGTAATAAAGTTAAATATAATTTTAAAGTTTAAAATTTGAACACTTGTGAGTTTATATTTAATACATGGTTACTTAAAAAAATCAAAATTTTAGGTGAAATTAATAGTTTTTTAAAATTTTGTAATTGTAGTAATTAAAAATTACAAAATTTTAGAGGCTCAAACAAGGGACAAAATTGTAAAACTTTCTATCATGAGGGAGGAATGTATGAGGAGTCGTTGGGATTTTCAAAACTTAAAATGATAATATATATATATATATGTATGTATGAATGTATGTAATGTATATGTATAATTTTAAAAATCCAAGAGGCCCCAGGGCCTCGCAACCCTCCCGTCCCTACATTCAATTGAGCAAAATAAATGTCTAGGGAAAAAAAAAGAAAGAAAAGAAAAGAAAGAAGATATAGCAAAATAAACGAACAAATTAAAATAGGGTGGTTCTATTAGTAGTTTGGCACACCCCTTCCACACCCTTATAAATTTTAAAGTAATCAAATTTACTTATTAAATACCCTATTCTTCCAAAATTACCCCTAACTACTTCTGCAAAATAAATAAATATATTATTTTATCACTTCAATTATCTTTTTACCTCCATTTTATTTTACTATACTTTATTATTCTCCTTTCTCTATCTCTGTCTCTCTCTTGATTTTTTATTTACTAGAAGCTTTAGGCAAGAAGCTTTTTCTTTTTCTTTTTTCTTTTTCCATACATTCGCTACAACCTATATTAACTCAAACTTTTTAATCAAAAAAACTTAAAAATATACAAGGAAAAAAACGAGGGGGGGGGGGGGGCGGCGCGGGGGGTGGCGGAACAGTAATTGAAAAGTGAAAAATTAAAGTCGTTTACGATTTTCAAATAGCAAGGTCTTATATGTTGGCATACAAAAAGAGAAAAATGGGAATTATTGGATTTTTATATATTATTATTGAATTGTGTTTCAAATAAGAAATTTTAATTAAAAGGTGTGGAAAATTTAAATAAAAAATATACATAGGCATAAACTTATTTTAAATATTTTGTTATATGTACTATATAACAATTAAAGAAATGTTACAAATAATACATTAAAGCTTATGTAGGTAGAAAAAAGGTAAAAATCTACAAATGTTGCTATAAATAGTGTATGTATGTATGTATGTATCTATGTTATATAATGTTCATAGTATTTTATATAGTTGTTAGATTGATATATAAAACAATGCAAACGTAAAATAATAGACTACAGGTTTTTTTTTTTAAATAATAATAAATACGAATTATTAGAATAAAGAAAAAAAAAGTTTTTTGAAATATATTCCACTATAGTTTTTTTTAGCTTTTTTTTCAATAGTCATTAAGAGTGAAAATATTTAAATTCAATAATATATTTTAGTTTTATTTAAAATTAAAAGGTTTTATTTATAAAAAAAAAAAAAATCTTAAAAGGTTTTGATTTTAGATTTCGAAATATAAAGATTTAGTCACAAATCATCTTTTTTCATAAATTTTTTTTTTTTTGGAAAGTAACTGAAGGAAACAAATTTAAAGATCATTGTACTATCATAATATAAAATAATAACATTAGACCAATATGACATAAAATTAAACTAAAGTTTGTGTTATATTAGTCAAGATGGAGGAGTTTGTGTTATGTTAGTCAAAAAATGAAAAAAAAAATGTGGTTATTTGAATAATTTTCTCTTTCTTTATTTATTTTTTTTAATTTCTCGCTCTATAATATTATGAGCTAGTGTATTCTATATTTACCATACACACAACATCTCAATTCTCAACCTTTAAATTATATCTGGACGGCATGAAAATGTACAGCCATACGAGTAATTACTCTCACTGGGTCTTTGTCACAGGTACTTTCTTTTTTTTTTTTAATGTTTTTAAATTATGCCATCTATCAAAAAATTTATGAGTAAGAGGTCTATTTGGTGCAATTTTCATTTTAGCCTATGTTTGTGTAAGAAGGAGAAAAAAGAAGGAAAGAAAAAATGGAAGTGAAGGAAAATAAGAAGGAGATGAAAGATTTTACTTTTTCTTTATATTGCCTGGTATCATAGAAGGAGAGAAAATAAAAAAGTTGAATAATTACTATTTTATTTATCTATACATATGCTTTTACTTTAAAAATAAGGACAAAAGTAATCTTAGTAGTAATAGGGTGGATTTTAGCTTCCTCCCACTTTTGGAGAGATTAAAATTAGGGGATTTACAGCTAAATAGTATTTTTTTCAAGAAGTTTTTTAATAAATGGCCAAAGTTTTTAAAAATTAGTTAAAAGACCATTTTTTTCTAAAATGATTAATTAATCATCTTAAATGGTCAATAAATGATTGACTTACGGTCAATCACTGATTAACCATAACGTAAATCACTAAATTTCATAATCAATCACCAAATTTCATAGTCAATCACTTATTGATCAAATCTAAAAAAAGATAAACGGCTATTTTGTTAAATAATAAAAAAAAAAACTTTTTATTAGATTAAATGACAAAAAAAAAAAAAATATATATATATATATATATATATACCCAACCTATCTATTAGTCAATCACCTAATTTTCTTTAAATTAGTGGGTCTCACTATAACTTTTTTCGACCCAATTTTCCATTCTCTCTTCTCTTCTTTCTTACCAAACATGCTAGTCTATCATTTTTCATTCAAAAAACCCTCCCCCATTTCTTTCTCTCCTCTTTTCCATCGTACCAAACATATCGTTAATAAGCGAGACCCATCAAATTACAACTTGATCAAAACAACGGCCATGATATTGAATAGGACATAACATGGAACATATAATATTCTTTCCTCCACTTTTTTTTTTTTTTTCATTCATTTTTCCTTTATCTTTTTCACTTTTTCTCTCCCCAATTGCTTTTGTTTGACTTCCCACTACTACAAAAAGTTGGATTACACGACGGTTTTGTAGAACCGTCGTATAAACAGAGGATTACATGACGGTTGAGTCAAAACCGTCGTGTAATCTATAAATTACACGACGGTTTTAGTAACCGTCGTGCAACCAAAGGATTACACGACAGTTACAAGAACCGTCGTGTAATCCGCCGGATTACACGATGGTTCGTCGAACAAACGGTCGTGTAATCTGTGGATTACATGACGGTTTGTTGTCGAGCGGTTGTGCAATCCGTGGGTGTATCGAACTGTAATCCGTGGATTACACGACGGTTCGACGAACGGTCGTGTAATCTGTGGATTACAAACCATCGTGTAATCTTCTGAAAATTTTGAAAATTTTTAAATTTCATGCTTTGAATTATACGCCAAAACCCATTACTTAAATACAATTTTCTCTTCATTTTCCGCCCTCACCCTCTCTAGACAACGAAAAGATTTCTCCAAGTATCCACCTCCTTCGCCCACCCACCACCACCTCTCTCTTAAAATCCGGTCAAGCCGCCGTTGCCGCCGCCGCCTACCACCTCGCTCTTTCGGTGTGGCCGTGCCTATTCTTCTTCAAAGAAAACCAAGGTGACTTCCATATTGCTCAATTTCTTGTTTTGTAATGAAACAACTAACACACAATGCTTTTTTGGAGTGTTGTTTGGCACTTAATACGCATTTTTAAACATGAATGTTTTTTTTTGTTGTTGCTCTTTGGAGATGAATGTTTTGTGAATGGTTTTGACACTTTACACACATTTTTTAACTTGAATTTTTTCCGCCCACAACATGCTCGATGTTGTAATGAGGCATATTACACGACGGTTGAGAACCGTCGTGTAATTTTGCTTGAAAAAAATTTTTTGTTTTTTTTCGTTGATTGTATACATTACACGACGGTTTGGAGTCGGAACCGTCGTGTAATTGCTATATTACACGACGGTTTAGGCCAAACCGTCGTGTAATATTCAACATTACATGACGGTTTTGGCTCAAAACCGTTGTGTAATGTAGCCATTTTACCGCTTTCTGCTACTGTATCTCTTGTTTCAATGATAGTTTTAACCGTTGTGTAACATTGAGATACCAAGACGGTTATATAACTGTCGTGGTATCTTTCACGACGCTGGATTACACGACGGTTGTACACGATGGACAACCGTCGTGTATACTTTACACGACGGTAAATAACCGTTGTGTAATCCATAATTTTTACCAGTGTCCTCATCATATATCTGGCTTCATAAGCTATCATAAATTTTCATTAGTTTTTCTTCTTTCTTTCTATAGGGATGCATACGTAGTGGAGTAATATATCTTGTTGGGTTGCTTGGCCAACCTCCCAATTATGCTGGGAATCAGATTCAGAAGCATCTCTCACTTTCCCAAAACTCTGATTATTAATTTATTCATTATTCATACATGATATTCTCTTCCAACACTTCACATGATTCCCATGTAGATGTTTTCCTTTTTCCTTTTTTCTTTTTTTTTTTTTTTTGGGGTAAAGGCCCATGAAAATGTTTATGAGGGACAATTAATTTTTGTATTTGTTTTTTTAATTTCAAGAAACGTATATTTTTCTGATTTTGGTGCAGCTAGGATGTTAGAATTCCACTAGTCAGTGCCGGAGAGGCATAATATACATAATTGTTTGAACTTTTGAGAGAGGGTGATCGCTCTCACGGATACAGAACCTTGCTTATTCATAATAATATCAATGTAACGGAAGCGTAATAAAACACAAAATCAAAAGAATTTTTACTAATAATTGAAAAAAAAAATACTTAACTAAATAACAAAGAAGTCTTCATAATCTTATTTAAATAATTGCGAAATATAATTATTAATGACCCCAATTATAATCATACTCCTAATAACTAATTCAAATATTATCATCTATAATCCCAACAATCAAATAATCATAATTCTTAATTATCCTAAAAGAACTGAAAAACATCATAGAGATTATGTCAAATTTCAAATAACAAAATATAAATAACCTTCAATATTATAAGGGTTTGTTTGGCATACCGGTTTAAACCAAAAAATTCATCTCAATTTTTATCTTTTTCTCCAAAAGTTTATCTTTTTCTGAAATTTTTTTTTTGTCTTTTTCTGAAAAGTCAACAAAATTTACTATTGAAACTTAAAAATCTTAACTTAAACCCAAACACCAAACGGACCCTAAATTATATATATACAACACATATATATATATATATATAGTGTGTGTGTGTTTTGTTGTGAACCATATTACTATAATTCTTGTATATCATGTACGTACTTTTGAGAACCAAAGATTTAATGACAATTTGTACAGCACATTCTCGGAAACTTAAGAATTAATTAGAAGCACCATTCAAATTAATTAACATCAATTCACCTATGCTAAACCTCAAACCTTTACATATTACACAAGTTTGGATGCCTCACTTCACCTTAATTAATTTTATTTAATGGGGAAATCAAAGATAGTACTTTGTTATTGAAGGAATAGTTATATGATTCAATTATTAAAACAAAGCACACTCATATTTCTCTCTCTCTCTCTCTTCTCTACCCTTTCTGTGCGGCTTCTCTCTCTCTATCTCTAGCGGATTCATTTCAGGATTGCATGGATGATTTTTATCCAATTCAAAGAATTTATGAGGAAAGTCCAAAAACATGTACATATTGCAATTTTTTTCACATATTTATTTCGTTAAAAAATAAAAATAAAATTATCAATTTAACTGGTTTTTCATTTTTTCAATTTAATAATCATATTTAACATTGTTTTTCATATTTATCCATTTCATAACTCTGAATGGAGCCTTACCTTTCGGGAAATGAAAATTTTAATTTTGCGTTGATTATTATATTCATTTAAATAGCTCAATTTATGTTTTATTTTTTTACAGATACATGATTTTGATATCAAATTTTGATTTATGTAATAGTTCGTACAAAATATATTCTATCAAAAAATACACACAAAAAAAAAAAATGAAAGTTTGAAATTTAAGTGAAATTTAATCCTATCTGAAAATGTACAGCATCAAACATAGGATAGGATTAATCAAAATCCAATCGTATTCTCTCAAGTACACTTCAATCCTATCCCCTTAAATTATCCTATCTAATACTACCCTCTCATGCGTACCAAACAGGCCCTTAGAGAATAGGGGCAGAATGAAATAATTCAATTACTTAAATACAAATCCATAATACTTTTTTTTTTCTTTCCAATCGGTTTTTGAAAAATTATGGGATAGTAAAAGTTAAAATTTCAAAATTATGGGATAATATATATTTATTTAATGACACTAAAACATCATCACTTATAGAAGGATTAAGGAATGATATCTATTACCAATTTATTTTCAACTACCATCAATAAGGTGGCCATAGTTTTTTTATTAAAAAAAAATCCTCAAAAACTAACGAATTTAGATTGGTGTGTTTCATAAGTCATAAGGTGAAATAATACAAGTGACACTATAGCGGGTAAATATAAGAATTATCCTAAAAATTATGCCACTTGATTATATGAAAGAAAAAAAAAAAAAAGAAAAAAAAAAAAAGAAGAAAAAACAAAAAGAAAGCAATTTGGCTTCAAAAGTAGCTCTCAAAATTGTCTTCATATGAATTATTTACCAGTCCCTATCCTTGAAGGTGTCGTATGTGATGCATGATTTGCCTTTCAATTTCAGTATAATTGAGTGTGAACAATGAAAAACAAGATTCTTCTTTTTAAAAAAAATGGAAAGAATATTTAATAATTTTGGGAAAGTTCAAAAAAAATAAAAATAAAAAAAAAGTGGCTGCTTGACGCTGACGGGCATGTATGATGTATCCCATGTGTAACGGTTTCGCTAACTGACATAACGATATTTCAAGATTTTCTTTCTCTTTCTTCTTTTTGTTTTTTGTTTTTTTGTTTTACTTAATACCTTTAGGGCCTGTTTGGGGTGTAAGCTCAAACTTACACCCATCAACTTAATTTTTATCTTTTTCTGAAAAAAAAATTTTTATCTTTTCTAAAAAAATCAATAAAAATTACTATTGAAACTTAAAAATCTTAACTCAAACTTACACCCCAAATTAACCCTAATATAATTACAAAAACATCACCTGTATCCGAAGGAACTTTTATGATTTAAGCCTAGAGCATCTTAAGATCGATAGAGAGAGAAAGGGAGACAGAGCGAGATCAACACAGAGAGAGAGACTAGGAGATCGACAGAGTGATTTTTTGAATTTTTGTTTTTTTTTTTCTTTTTTTATTTTGTTTTATTTTGTAAGGTAAGTTTAGTAATAAAAAAAATTGAGGTTTCAGCTAAAAAGGGAATTAAGTGTCACATACCTAATAATTTAAAGGCAATTGAGCAATTAAGTCAATGTTAATGGTAGTTAACGGATTCCGTTTAAAAATGATCTTTTGTAATTTTTTTTTTTAAGAATTTAAAGTTATTTGAGCTTTAAAAAGAAAAAAGAAAAAGGAGAGATTTATAGCTAAATAGTATTTTTTGAAGAAGTTTTTAATAAATGTCCAAAGTTTTTAAAATAAGTTAAAATGCCATTTTTTTCTAAAATGTTTAATTAATTTTCTTATATAATCAATCAATGATTGATCACATAATAGTCAACCAGTGATTGACTTATGGTCAATCATTAATTAACCATAATGTAAGTCACTGATTAACCATTAGTTAATCACTAATTTCTATAGTCAATCACTGATTGATCAAATCTGAAAAAATAACAAACAACCATTTTTTTTAAATAAAAAAACTTAAATCATCTATTATATTAGGTGATAAAAAAAGACCACCCAACTTAATTTTTCATAAAACAAAAAACAAAAACGGGGAATATTACATAAGATAACAAACGTAATGTGTTTTGCAAAAGCATTTTTTCAAAGGAAAACAAAACAAAACAAAACAAAAAACCATCTAATAGATATAATTAAGAAAAAAAAAGTTAAAAAGTTTTCAAAATATCAAATTTACCCCCTACTGTACTATATCCAAACAAGAGACTTACGCTGATTGGAGGATAACTGAAGACAGAGTTTTAGAAATATTTTGATTGGAGTTAAATTGAGTTTTGGAAATCTGCGTTTGGCTGGGGGGGAAATTTATTTATAGTGATGAAATGTAAAATCTTGGGGGATGTTTGGGGATGTCTGTAGACAGAGTTTTACTATCTGGTTTCCAAATGTACATTTTGGGGGAGTTTTGGATTTCTAATAAAACTTTTGTAAACGTCTACAGTAAATTCGAATTTTAAAAGTCTACAACTTTGTTATTTCAAGTCGAAATAAGATGATTTTTTTTTAAATTGTATAAAATTTTGAAAAAAACAAAACAAAATCTACATCAATATTTTTATATTCCGATCACATTTCAAGTTTTATATTTTTTCACTCAAAACAGATTTTTTTAACCTAATGCACATTTCCAAAAGTCAACTCAATTCTAATCAAAATATCTTCAAAACTTCGTCTCCACTTGTCCTCCCAAATAGCCCCTTGAAATATATTTGAAAAAAAATATATCAGTATGGATCTTGTTTCGTTACTCTCGAAATTATAGGGAATTTTAAAGAAAAATAATCTTATTTCAACTTGAAATATCAAAGTTTTGGACTTTTAAAGTTTGAGTTTTTAGGAGAGATTTCGGTATGTGAATAGTAAAAAATAATTTTATGTTTAAGAAAAAGACAAATAAAAAAAGAAAAACATTTGGAAAAGTGATTTGGAAACACTCCCCCAATCGGTCACTTTAAAATTTAAAACACGTTTTTTCTTTTTCTAGATCCTATTGAAGGGCTCCGCTTTTAATCATTATATCTGTAGCAGATTTTGTCAGTTTTATACTATTTTTCATTTTAATGAGATTTTTATTCAAACAGGAGAATCTATGGCCAAAATATTAAATAGATAAGGTCGTTGATCAATATTATAATTTACACTATCATGTTGATTATAACGAGAGAAAAATTACACAAATTATATGAACGAATAATAATAAAGCACTTAAAAAAAATAACAAGATTGTAAATTTATAATGATTCACCCTTGAATGAGCTCAATTCACAGTGTTTAGAGGTTTCACCATGTATATAAATGATTACAAATATGAGTATAAGAGCTTGATTAGCAGATTTAGTGAAGGGCAAATAGATGTTATGATATTCTCATGCATGTACCATGGAATTAATGTCCTGTTTATAGAGCTAAAACACACTACCCCGTTTTGTTTAATTTCTCATCAACTTTGTCACGGAAAGCCCATACATGTCTAATGTGAAGACATAAAATCTTATTTCCGATTAAAAAAAAATTCTAAATCTAAGACATACCTCAATGAAACTATTCCAAATTAGAATATTCTTTTTTTTTTTTTTTGAAAGTCAAATTAAAATATTCAATTTCATGTAAAGTTAACAAAGTGAAGTATAGTGCAGTAATTTATTAAATTTAAGAAGTAAATTATCAAAAATTAAAGATTTTGAGGGCAAAATATCAAAGAGTGACAAGTTTGGAGGGCATCGTTGTTACATATCCTATTTATATTGACAAGATTTTACAGTGGATGTCCAAATAATAATCTTAAGACTCTGTTTGGTTGGATAAATGAAAAGATGGAAGGATGGATAGGGTAGGGAAGTGTAAAAGAAGGGAAAGATTGAGGATTAACTTAAAGTTGTATGGTATGATAGGAATGAAAGATAATGATTGTCCATTCTTTTGTTTGGTATTAATAGGAAATGAGGAAGGAAGGATTAGTTTTATTTATGAAATTACAAATTAAAAAAAAAAAAAGGTGAATTTGTAATTTCACATATAGATTTACAACAATTTAATTAAAATATAGTGTAAATTTTTGGGTTGATGAAGATTCAGATTAAAAGAACAATTTTTTCCCCCATGTCAACCCAATTGATCCATATTTGGAAGAATTGGTTTTTTGTGAGCCGCAGGGATTGACAATCTCTACTTTACATCCTTCCTCTTTTCATCCGACTAAACAAGGGTTAATTTTCAATTTCCACACCTTAATCTTTCTACTTCTATCCCTCCACATTTCTATCCTTCCAACCAAACACATCCTAGATTTAAATAAGACCATTCACATTATGTAAAGTTGGATATTATAAAAGAAATTTTTTTTTTTCTACACAGTTATACCTACCTAAAAAGTACTGTCGAGTTTAAATTATACGGTCCAAATCAATTATTCTTACAGCAGGAACATTTTTCATTTTTTTAGACTAAATTTGAGAATAAAGGTTTTTATTTTTGTAAGGCAAGAATAAATGTTAATTTGGTAGTCTTCGTACAATTGGGGAAAAAGAACGTCAAAAAGCACAATATGAACCAACAAAAATAAATAAATAAACAATTGATTAATTAAAAATTAAAAATTAAAAATTTTGAAATTTTAAAAAAATAAAAAAATTATAGGTACTTTTGGTCTATCTATTTAGAATGAAATTTTTAATTTAAAAATTGATTGATTTTATAAAAATTAATTATAATATTAATTGATTTTTGAAAAAAATATATAAAACTAAAATGAAAATTTTAATTCCGAATGATAGGCCAAACGCATGTTAAAAAAGTTAAAGTGTATTTATATATATATATATATATATCCATGAAAGAGAGAGATGATGTGATGGTGCCACGTCAGAGACAGGCCAGCAAGAGCACCGTCCCCTTAAACGAAAGCAATTCAGTGGGGCCCACTTTGACACGCATTTGCCACGCAGTTATCTTCGACACGTAGACTCCCATTACTCGACGTAAGGATCCCGTGTGCCAACCCTCCCATTGGGCCAAAGCAGTTCCTCACACGTGTGTACCACTATATATATATATATGTGTGTGTGTGTGTGTGTGTATATATTTCCCAAATTCATGTTTCATTGAACAAAAAGCCGATAAGCTCCCATAAACAAATTTAAACAGAAAAGTACTTTCATCGCCGGAATATTTCGACTATCAAAGGTTTAATTTTTGTTTCTCTTAAGGATTTCATTTTTGGTATTTTAATTCTTAATTTTCTGATCTAGAATTTATGAATATCGAATTTTTTGCAGTTCGTCTTGATTTATATTTGATTTTTACATTTCCCATTTCTTGCTTGAAGTGAGTTTACTATTGGTTTCTCCCTCTGTAAATCCCTGTTTGAATGGTGGGGAAAATTAAGGAAAATGGTGATTATAATTATTGTTCTAGTTTATACCGTGTTAGTTCTATAGGATTGGAAAGGTAAATTTTCTTTCATGGCAATTTTTCAATTATCAGATTGTTTATTTCCATTTCCAGCTGAAATAGCTGGGTTAAAAAACCAGTTTAAACGCATAAATAGTTTATATAAATGCATATATATATATATATATATGTATGTATTTGTGAATTTGTAATTTAGAATTCATGGATTTTCTTTCCTCCCAAATTTCGCATTTTCTATTTGTGAATTGGTTAAATGTAATTTTGTAATGTAAATGGAAGAGTGAGAATTTTCCATTTCCATTTTTTTGAAACTAGGCATTGGTTGTCTGCTGTGATGCCGTACTTAGTTCGTGAGAATCTGTTCATTGGCAACATTGGGGACGCAGCAGAAGTTCTCCAAAATGGTAGCAGTGAGATCACGCATGTTCTGTCGATGCTTAGTTCAGCATCGATCTCGATTTTCTCTGAATGGCGTAGCGGTCTCACAATCCCAACGAAGGAAATTAAGAAGGTTTATGTTGGTGCCTCGGGTTCTGAGGATGATTCAGTTGATCTGTCAAGTAGTGCTTTGCAACCAGGGAAGATTTTGTACTCGTTGGAACATGCAGGCAAGGACTTGAAGCTGGTAAGGATGGCGGTGCCGATGAGAGATATGGAGAGTGAGAATCTGTTGGATCATTTGGATGTGTGCTTGAATTTCATTGATAGAAGTAGAAAAGAAGGTTCTGTTCTGGTGCACTGTTTTGCCGGCGTGTCAAGAAGGTACAACTTTGTTATGGTGCATTCCCTTTTTTTTTTTTTGCCTTGTGAAAGAACTAGGCTAAGACTTCTATATTTTGAAGTATTTTCTAATGTGTACTCTGGATTGTTTGATAGTCTTAATTGTATGTGTTAGATAGAGCAGCGATTAATTCTAATAACTTTTATTATTTTCATGTACTTGTTGCAGCGCAGCCATCATCACTGCGTATCTGATGAGAACCGAACATCTCTCTCACGAAGGTGCGAATGAATATAGTTTGTTTGAAGCATCGTGAGTCTTTGCATTGGTATTTAACTTTTTTTTTGGGCGGAAACATGGGGTAGCATTTTCATTGTTATAGTAAAGTTTCGTAGATTTCTTTCTGGAGTGTGCCATGCTTATATCATTGCACCATTTATGTCTTTCTTTTGTTTTTTTTGTTTTTTTTTTTTTTTTGTTTTACTTACGCATCATTATTGCAGATGCACTTGAATCTCTGCGGAAAAGCTGCGAGTCTGTTTGCCCAAATGATGGTTTTTTGGATCAGGTGACGCAAAGGACATCCAATGCCAAATCACTTTACAAGATGGCATTACACCTGCCGTTCTCATCATATTACGATCTAATTCTGATTTTTTTTTTTTTCTTTCTTATATGGTTGCAGCTAAAAATGTTTGAGGAAATGGGCTTCAAGGTCGATCGTGCTAGCCCCTTATATAAGCGATTTCGCCTTACAGTGTTGGGTAATTTCTCTCTTTTCTAAGTCGCTCTCCTTTTAGATCAACTTGGTATGGCTTAAGTTTAGATCTATTGCTTTTCAGTTCATAAAGTCTATTGTATGGATGCCAATAGCAGTTGTAATAAGATTTTGCATGGTGGGAGACAAAAGGTGGCATAGACTTTATGCCGAAAATTTGCAGTACCATCATTATCTACATAGGTTGTTAAAAGTTCATGATAAAGTTGCTTGCACAAATTGTTATATGAAGGTTTTGAGGAGGGGGAAAAAAAAAATACTGAACTGGTCGCATACTATTAAATTTAGGTTGCTTTCGTTCCGCCACTTCCTAACTTATGAGGATAACAAGTACTTTTGGTGGTGCATGGTAGTATGTTGAAATATAAAACTATTGTTGGCCCACCTCCTAAAAGCTTAAGCTTTTGGGATAGATTGGTAAACAAACATGGTATCAGAACGGGAAGTCCCCTGCAATTGCACTCTTTGACCCCTTTATTATCATTTTTGTGTTGGGCCTTTGATATATTCGGGCATCTTATTTTTGGACTTTCAAATTAATATTTGTCTGCACAGTTGTCCATTGTTAGGCCTACATGTGAGGGGGAGTGTCGAAATATAAAACTAACAATGGCCCATGTCGTAAATTTGGAATGGATTCATAAACTAACATTTTATCTTACCTTTATGATGAAAAGTATCTAATATGCAGTGAAGAGAAGTATCTAGCATATTTATGTTTTTTTTTTTTTACTTCTCTCCCCTCTAACAATAGTGCATGTGAATTAGATTTTGGTTAAATAGAAGCGGGATAAGCATAGGATGGACAGAACATTCAAAATCTGCATCCAAACCTAAAAGCTACGTAATAAACAAACACTGGAGCAATCAGACTTTTATATGGGCCCAATTAACGAAGTGTAAAACGTGGTATTTCTTTGTGCGTGATATATCTGTTTTTGTGTCTTATCTATATAGCACAATCGAAATCTTGAGTTCTTTTTTCGCAGCTATAACTTAAAAGTAAAGTTGTGCTGTGTAGGTGAGTGTTACAATCGTGGAGAGAGAATAGACAGTTCTAAATTTGGTGTGGATCCTGGGTTACCTGTGGAGGTGTCTTCTGAAGTAGAAGCTCCTTCAAATGCCGGAAGTATTTCCAGAACTGCATACCGCTGCAAGAAATGCCGAAGAGTAGTTGCATTGCAGGATAATGTTGTGGACCATATTCCAGGTGAGGGTGAGACGTCTTTTGAGTGGAACAAGCGAAAAAGTGGCAACCCATTCTATAAGTCTGAGGAATCTGAATGCTCTTCCATTTTTCTTGAGCCTCTACAGTGGATGACAGCAGGTAAATTAATCAGTTAAATTCGCAATTCTTACTCTCTTACACTTTATATCTAGGTTCGGGCAAATGTTGAGGCGAAGAATTCTAAAGTCAGCTTTTTAATATTTCACACCAAAAGAATCGGAGAATTATAAAATTCTGGAACTAATCATTTGAACTTATTACCTTTCGACATTATCCTTTCCATCGTCCTATCTACGTGGATGCATCCCACAGGAGCACAAGAAAAACCTCCTTTCCGAAATAAATCGTCATTAAGGGGAAAGGAGGTACAGGATATACTACAATACAATGATCACCAGAACCAGATACTGTTGGAGATTATTTAATATTTTACTGCCAAATGCTATAAGAGTGTTGAGGGATAAGAATTTGGCATTTTACAATTTAGTACTTCATTGAAATTTAGAATGTATTTTTTTTTCCTCGAAGTGTGCAAAGAATCCCGCCTCTTCTATGTGTTTTTTATTTTTTTATTTTTTTAAACCTTATTTAGCTGCCATTCGTTACTAAAATGCGTTCGCAGTGTATGGTCTGAGACTGGGTCATAATCATCAAGGCGAATCTTATTTACTTCCTCCACACTGTTTGTCATGGACATAGAACATTTTTGAAATTTGTAGTCTGATCTTTGGTAGTAATTGTCTCATGACAGTTGAAGAAGGTGCACTGGAAGGCAAATTGTCGTGCGCTCATTGTGAAGCTCGGTTGGGCTACTTTAATTGGTCAGGAATCCAATGCAGTTGTGGAAGCTGGATCACCCCGGCCTTTCAAATCCACAAAAGCCGAGTGGACATAAGCACCGTCTGAGATACGTCCCATGTCCAAAACCGTTCTCTCATTCCCCTGCCTTGGGAGGGATCTATACCTCTACATAATTATACGTCAATTGCATTCCACAAGGTATGCATGTGTTTCAAGTCAATCTGCACTCGTAAGAGAGGGCGCTGAAAGTTTTTAAATCCTAATGTTTTCTATAATGAATTCAAGGCTCTTCTGGTGAAGATTAGAGCCTGAATAAGTGCACCCTGATATGGGATTTCCGTTTCTTCAGCTAACTAGTTTTAGTTCAATGGTTTGATTATTATGTTGCCTTGGAAATTCTTCACATAAGTATATATTATATATATATATACATATATATATCCTTTTTTGGCGTATTAATATTTAAGTTGAAGACATTGCAATGTGTAAAACAAAAGTTTAAGGTTTTATTTATTTGTTATTTTTTTGGCTCCGAATATATTATGGATAAAGCTTGTCCCTATTTTTTTTTGCCTGTCTTAGGATCCCCATCATAAATGGTATAGAGAAAAAAAAAATTAATTAAAAAAAAAAAAAAAGACTCTTTCCCTGATATGACTTTTTTTTGCTTGGGGCAAAAAAAAAAAAAAAGATAATTTTCCCCATGCTCACATTTTAGATTGCACCTGAAGTAAATGGTGACACGTAATGGCTGCTAAATGTAATTTGTTTGTCTACTTTGATATGATTGATCAATCTACTTTGATATGATTGATCAATCTAACCATTCAACGTTTTCAAAACGGTTAATTTCATTTTTAGTCCCAGAACTTTAACACATCCTAGAATTAGTTCTTGAATTATCAATTAATTTCACAATAATCTTTTAGTTCAAAACATTATTAAAAATAGACTCTAGTTATCATAAGCAGATCAAAAGTTTGTTTTGTAGATCAAAAGTTTGTTTAATTCAGGTTAATTTTATCATTTCATACTTTAGAACTTTTTATTAAATTTGAATTTTTATTTCGTAAGTTGTAAATTCTCAAACACATTTGTCTATTTTTTAATAGTATTTTGGACGGAAGACCATTATTAGACATATTAATAATTTAAAAACTAGTTCTATGACGTTCTTATAGTTTAGGAATCAAAATAAAATTAGACCTAAAATCAAAATTAACATTAATCCTCTTAAAAGTATGCTATGAGAAAGAGGGGGTAAATGTGGAATTTTTTTATATTTTAAATAATGTATTTTGCCAAAACATCCTTTAAAAAAGGTCATTGTGCGTGACCGATCTTGCAATCAATTCAACGGGGTAAAATTTGCATATATATGTGTATATATTTACACCTAGTCTCATTTTCGATACCGGATTATGTCACTAACGTGGCTTTCAAAGGAGGTCTGCACGATGACAAGTGGGGTGTTGTGGTGAGGCTGTCTGTAAAAGTCCGAGAGAAAGGGAACTGTCGAAGCAAGCATGTCAGGGGAGAGAAATGTATTATATTTGATTGGAGGGTAGAAAAGTAATTGGGAATTGAATTAAAAAAAAGGAAAGGACAATCTCAAGTAGTAATTTGGATGGAAATGTGACACTGCGATGGTGCATTTTGAAATTCGAAGAGACAGAGAATGTAAAGTGCAAAGAACCAAAATGTGTTACACATATAGGGGTGAATAAATTGGGAAGTGTGGGTGTTTCTGTAAGCTTTTTTCCTTGTTTATCCGGATTCGATTCATGTGGCTTCCTCTTAGATCTCGTTTCAGCATTGGCTATTAAAGCATGATTTGATGATGGCTGGATAGATCCCGGATGACCGATTGAGAAAAATTAGTATAAAAAATATATCTCCCTGTTATACCTAAGGAAAGGGGTTGTTGCCTGTGAGATTGAAAATCTGAAAATGATAGGGTCACCTCCAAATCCTTTTTTATTCATCAAAAAAGAAACGAAATGTGTTTTGTGATGTCAATTCGTTTCGGCCTTGCATTTTGTGTCATATTTGTTTGTGTTGTTGCGTTTGCATATTCCTTGAAAAAAGAAAACTGCGAAATGTGGGTAACATTTTAGTTGTAATACGAGGGAAGACAGAATAGAAAGGTTGTTTCCCGGTGCAACCATTCTCTTGCCTCCTTTCTCTCTAAAACCATAAATAAAGCTTACTAAAACTCACTCTTATGTTCTATCTGTTAATCTCTCTCTTCCAACTTGCTTTCTTCGACAACAGAAGAATAATCATTATTACTTAGAATCCATACAAAGAATCCACTTGCAATATTTGCAATCTCCTTCGAATCCATACAAAGAAGGAAGATTAGAAATCTCGCAGCGAAAAATCATTATCACTTTCTGTGTTGGGCTTTGGTAGCTGTCAAAGATGAGAAGGAACAGTTCATCTTTTTGATGTCTCCTCTTTTTTTTTTCTTTTTTTTTAAGGTAAAAAATATGCATATATTTATATTTTTTTCCCCCTAACTGCAGCCTAACATAGGAGAAGTGTCAGATTGCACTTTAAGCTGCCCCTCAATTTCTTTTTAAATTATGCCCGTTCAACTCCAATTGAAGAGTCCATATCAAGCTGCCGAATAGATCCGATAAAATAGGTGCACCGGATGTAAGACACGTCCTCTATATTTATATATATATTTTTTGAAATTAAAGTGAGGGTATTCAAACTCTACACCTTTTGATAAAGTATTACTACTAAACTATGTTTGACTAGTAAAATCTTCAACATTGAAAGTGAGTCCAGGCTAAAAGGAGACAAGTGCATACACAAAAAATTGTAAAAATAACCCTAAATTTTTAGTACATCAATCTGCAAAGGCCAATTCGAAATTGCCTATGCAAAACCAAAGATTGTTTAAAATAATGCAAAAAGTAATATGCTCCAAAGCATTAAATCAGGGCACTATACATCTCTGATTCTCCTCCCAAGAGGATTTTGATTCCTTCCCAATGTTTCCAATATGGTTATAAACAAAATTATACAACCTCCTATTAAGGCATTGTCGCGTCTACTACACATATTAGCCCTGAGCTATGAAGCGAAAATAAAAAAAGAAAATTGAGAAAATGAGAAAAGTCCCTAAGATTTAATAATGATGCCGTGAGTGCTTCTGCATTTCCAGAAAGCATATCGGTTCGATCTGATGATCAAGCAAAATTGTCTGACTACTAAGATTGGATTAATGATTGTAATTTGGCTTCTGAATTTGAGTCCCAAAATCAAAGAAAATGCTTTACACAATCAGTGGGACTGCGCTTCAAGAAGGATGTTTGTGGCCACATTGACGTCGTTTCGTGCCTGCACTAGCGCCTGTCTAGCGTCGTTCCTGTCAAAACCCATCGAAACTAGAGTAGCAATGGAGTCTTCCGATGGCTCTGTAGCAGACGGCACAGAAGGGTAGTTTCTCTGAGATCAAAGACATTGCAGACAATCAGTTAATAACTCGCTATTATCACAATTATTCATCTTATTTTCTCTGAGTAGTAAATGTTCAGATTGGAGACCAAAAAGTTCATGTAAACTATTTGCACCACAAACCAATTTTCTTTTTAGTTCAAGTAACACTTCGAAATTTCAACTCTACTTCCTTCTCCTATGCAGCTCAACGCCCAATCTTAACAAAAACCTTGAGCCTCAAGTGACTTATGTCAAGCGCAAATCAGTAAATAACCTTTCGAAAATTTCATCGTGTCACATCTGTGCTACGAAATTGACTTACGTGGAGCATAAATCAAACCATTCCAATCCCAACCGATAAGAAACATGTGCACTCCTAAGACTTGAATACCTTGGGAAAATATAAAAGAAAAAAGGAAAAAAGGAAGATAACTTGCCTGCACTGGGCGGCCTGCAAATGATGGTAAATTTCCCCTGCTTGGTGCTGCAGGTGGACTCCCAACTGATGGCCAAGAAAGTCTTGAAAAAAAAGAAGCAATGAACTCGGGAAACTGTGAGAAAAATAGGAAATACACATGATCAGGGTTAACTAAAGTTACTTTAGAGATTTTTACTGAGCTAAAAAAAATTTGCAAAGCAAGCAAATTCCTTGACTTCATTAACAATTGAAGCAATTAATGTAAAATAAATAATAAAAAAAGAGACGGTATATTCATCAAGTGTTAGATTTGTATAACAGTTCCACTCTTTTACCACAAGAAAACTCGATCGAGTAATTACACTTGACAAGTATACTTTAAAATCTATCATTTTTTATGTACACATGTACTGTTACATTTCCATGAATGAACAAATACATAAGACGCAAGCATGCAGAACGGGTAAAAAAAAAGACATCTAACAGAGTATAAAGTTCATAACAAGTGGGTGATGCTCCACGATTTGATAGTTATTTGTAACAGAATCACCGACTTAGAAAACCAGAAAGACTCGTTGAGAATAAAAACTAAGATGCAATCTTGTAGAAGATTATGAAATCGACAACAGTTTAGGGCGCGGCAGCGGAAAATTGCTTTAAGTTATCAAGTAAAATGCACTCTTTTTTCCCCCAAAATTGACTAACATGTACTTCACATCAACATTTGACTTTTGAACCTCAAAGGATTTAACTTCAGTGGTATATTTACACGAAGCTCTCGGCATGACAAACAATGCCAAATTGGAAACTATATGAAGCATGATGCTACAAGCTATACATATCAAATCACAAATGGTGAAAAGAAAAATGTACAACGATTCCTTTTCTTTCCTTTTGTTTTCATTCATCAGACTACAAACAAACCTTTGCCTTGCGAATGTGGAAGATATTCAGGCGATATATAAAACCAGCAAGGATACCACACACCCCTGGCAATATAGATCTCTTCCACGATGATAAGAGAAGCTGCAACAGATAAACCAAAGTTAGGTGAGGATGTCTAGAGACAGCTATTACAAGACCCAAAAATAATAATAATAATAATAATAAAACAACAAAAACAAAATCAATGCTTCGTATGATTCTATGAACGTAAATCCTAGTAACAGTTTAGTCGTTACCTGAAGACCAGCTAAGTATATGAAAGATTTATCAGAAAAGTGGACACGGAATACTCGAAAACGTGTAGAAACTGGGATGTCAAAGAAAAAGGGCACAAATGATGCGAATATAAGACCATAAGGTCCAGAAGTAACCAGGTTCTTAGCAGGATCTGCAATAGAAAAATAAGAGAAAAAAGTTGATTTCTTCACACCAAAAATATAATATCAGCATGCATGGCCTTCTTCTAACAAAGATTGAAAGATGAAGCATAAAAAAGACTTCAAATGAAGTAGCCTACGAAACAAAAATTAGGACCACAAAAAACCTCTTTCCCCTTAAGCTCTAATACTGGAAAACTACTACACGAAAAGTGAATATAAAAAGCAAAACACCGCGAAAGGTGCATAAGCCACTTGAGCTTTACGATCAGCAGGCAGCTTCACATAGTCAATTCCTCAAGCACCCTATTGACGCTTAACGAAACATTATCAGGAAGCTATTATGGGAGGAAGTAGTTGACACTAGGTTAAATACCACAAAGGAAAAGGCAAGCAAATTCTCTAAGAAGCTTTTAAAGATTCGGGGTTTATCTCTACTCGACCACTCCTAAAATCCAAGTATCAAATAGGCTTTACTGACTTGACTTTAGAACAAGCAGACACTGGAGAACAAGCTTTAAAATAAATCCGGATACTCAAATTGTGACCCCAACGAAGACCTTAATTTTGAGCCGTAATAGGCAATCTTGCTATTGTTGACTCTTATCTACATTAGAGTCTACTGGTTTAGCTCTACCAATATGTTCTCACACTAGTGCCAGTTACCCTGCTGCTGCTGAAGAAGTTATGTTTCAAATGAGCTACTAAACTTCAGAATAAGGTTCACTCGCTACCTAACCAGGGAACTAACAAGATCTGCAAATACTTTTTTAAAAACACGTGACAAGTGTTCCTATCAGGATCTGACAATTTTTGAATTTTCAATCACGTGTTCCTGCAGAGAAATCGATGTAAATGTACAAAACCAACTAAGCTAGGTGCTGCTCCATGATGGGCAAAAAAATTACTGTGGTTGTTTCCTGGCTACAAAATAGCAGAGCCCGATGTACTGCTTAAAAACTGTGGCAAGAAAGATGTGATGTGCCTATCACTTCTCAGACATAAAGGTGATCCTTTTAGGCATGGCAATATATGTTTTTTCTTTCCTGAAAATCACTAGCAATTAATTTGAAAAACATCAGCAATTCCTCACATGGTTCAAGGACTACCCAGACAGAAAACGTAGGAGAGAAAACAGGATATATTAAAGCTACAAATGAAAGAAATATAGAAACAGGAAAGCAGCTAAAGACGTTAAGGAACACAATCAAGTGATTATCATTCTGAGCTAGATGATTATAGGCATACCTTTAAGGAGTGCAATCGCAAAAACCTCTAAGAGTAATGAAACCGTCATAGAAAATAAAATAAACACCTGCATAAATTAGGGATGAATTATTATTATTCGAATGTATGGTTACCAGGATGCAGAAAATAAACACATATATCTCTTTCCTCCTTCGTTGCACTACACAATGATGCTCATTATGATGAACTAGGAATAACAGAACATGAGTAACTAAAACTAAAGCACCTGCACTTTTTCTTGTTACGGTGTTACCTAAGGTCAAGGGACTTATAATGAGAAGAAAGCAGGATCAACCAATCCCAAATAACAAAAGTAAACAAGATGAACTGATCTTGTTCTACAACAAAGAATCCGATCTATCATTAAACAGACGACAACCAACCAATGGTGCTAAATTGCGTTGTTACTCAGCTTACTTCTACAACTAAGAACTACTTTTATTCAATACACTTCAAATTCAATAAACATATCAAATCCATGAACTATGGCCCTTGTTTTATTTTCTTTTCTTTTTCAAAATTTCCCGGGTTCTGGATTTCGAATTCAAACCAAGTACAATTCTCAAAGTCCCTCAATTACCAACTAGCAAAGTTTAATTTTCAACAATCAAATAAAACGAAATAAATTAAAAATCTTTCTTTAAATATACCTAATCAAATAGCCATGGAACAAAAAGGCGCTCATTACCAAACAAGATTTTAAGAGCTAAGATTTAATTATAATCAAAATGTAGTTTACAAATGTTAAATCAATACATTACAGGAGAGCTTCTAAGTAGTTTAAGCTAGAATGCTACGCACCGAATACTTATTGGAACCAATCTGTCTCTCGAAGACCCTGAAGTAATATAGCAGATAAAGTCCAAACATCAGCTCTGGTGTAGATGAAAAGGCAAAAACTGACATAATCATCTTCCAAACCCGAAACTTTCCAAAAATATCCTGTCATAACACGGAGTATATGTGGTAAGAACAAACAAGTATAAAGAAGCATTCCTAGCTGTTTCTATAATAGGCAACTAAGTATATCTTTAAGACCACTAAAGTTAACATGTAATCCAGTACAAGTTAATGTTCTCTATCAACGAGTGGCGATATAAAAGGATAATGCTCACAATGAACCTGTTGGAGTATGGAAGAATAATCTTATAACATACAAAAATAGAAAACGGCAAAAATGGCCTTGAAGGAGCTGAATAGAAGTGAAGGATCCACGTCGCTAACTTCCATTAGTGAAATAGGACGTAGTCTCACATTAAGGCAAACTTGTATAAAAATTTGCATGTTTTGTGGTTGTCTATCTTCTTATGCGAATTTTATTGCTCTTCGTGATATAGAATTTAGGGCACTAATTCTCAACAAGATCACTCTCAAGATTGACCACCAAGTTCGTGACTCATTCCATTAACATCTTTTTTCGACCATTGTAGCGAGGATTGCGGAAAATCCAAATAACATGTTCTTCCAAGTTTTTGGAATGGGAAAAACATAAAATCCGAATCCAATTACATCAATGGAATGCATTACTCAAAAACTAAAATGCTCAAAATCACATTAAACTTAATCCCGTTTAAGATCAACTCATGACCAATGATATAAACAAGAGAACACAAAAATAAAAAATAAAAACAGTGTCTGGTTTGAATTGGGACAAAAACCAGTTCCAGTTACATCTGAAAAAGCCTAAATTCACCAAAATCGGATGAAAAAAAAAATTAACTAATTAAAAAAGGGGGTACCATATATGAGAGGCCGAGCCTGCTGGAACGGCCTTGGATCCCAAAGAAGATGGTGAAGAGAGCGCAAGCGATGACGAAGGTTCTCGTGACCAGTGCATTGTCTGCGGCGGAGAAATCACACGCATTGGATCAAATATTATTACCAGAAAATTATTTTAAAAAAAAAACCAAAAAAAAAAAAAAAACAAAAACAAAAGCAGAAAAGAATCAGATACGTATATATCAACGAAAAATTTCAAATTTGTTTTTTGGTTTAACTTACTGAAACCAGATGGGCCTCCGTTCATCTTTCTCGGCGAAGGAAAGAGAAATCAACGACTTCTCTCTCTCTCTCTCTGTTTCTGCAAATTTCTTGTTCTGGTTTTTTTTTTTTTTCTTTTTTTCTTTTTTCTTTTTCTGGGGTTTCGTCAAATTTGAGTTTTGGGTGCCAAGCGACTGTTCTTCTGTCTTCTTTACTCTTTCTTTTTTTTTTTTTAACCTTTTTTTTTTTCCCCCAATGAGGTTGGTTGGTCTAGTTGGTGCTTTTATCTGTCTTTTATATTGGGGGAAAAAAAAGTAATTTTTATGTCGTCCACGATAAGTATTAAGTGGTTTAATTATTTAAAAATTAAAGAAATGAGTTGTTTACAAGTTATACTCATTTACCCAAAAAAAAAAGTGTCTTTAGGGGTATCCTAATAATAATGCATATTTTCAATAGCTAATCACTAAAATTAAGGCCTTTGGGGATACATTTGAAAACATGTTTCTAAATTTTTTTTTTTGTCATTTTCTTCCAATTTTAGTTATTCACTTTTTTAATTATTTTATAAAAAATTTAAACTTTAAAAGTTTATAATTTTATCATTTTAAATCGAAATGAGATGATTTTTTCTTTCAAATTATATAGATTTTTGAGAAAAAAACAAAATAAGATCTATATTGTTAATTTTTTTCGAACACATTTTAAGTTTTTATATTTTTTCACTCTAAACAGTTTATTTTCACCATACGTACATTTTCAAAAACTCAAATTATCTCCAACCTCCAAACGTTTCCAAATGTGTCCCCAAACGGAGCCTAAAATATTCATTGTGGTTGAATATATAGTCTAGCAGTAATTATACATTTAATTCTATAATGAGATGTAGAGTTCGAATCCTCATCCTTAAATTTAAAAAGAAAAAAATAAAATAAATTAAAGTATACATATATATATATATATATATAAGGTAGGACTGTAAAAGGTCTCTACCGGTAAAGCTTTTTTTTGGGCCGTTGAGATTTAATTAAACGGTTGAAATGTTATTGGTGTACCATTCTTATCATACACCTTACCTCATATTACCTTTCCCACCCAAAGTCTTCTCGGTGGCCGGCGACGGACGCCGGCAACCCACCCCCGACATCAGTGATCCACCCCCGTCCCCCCCCACCACCGGCCCCAACCCCGGCCACCCCCACCCAGCCCCGGCCTCCCACTCCCTGACCCCCGGCAACCCTCCCCGACCAACACCCCGACCCCAATCCCCTCTGCCCCTTCCCCCCACCCCAGGTCCCCCTCCCCCGACCTCCCCCCCGACAGGGATCCCCCCACCCCCCTCTCTCTTTCTTCTCCTTTCTCTCTCTTCTCCTCTCTCTCTCTTCCCTTCTCTCTTTTCTAGGCCCGCGCCCCCCCCCCCCCCCAAACCCCCGACGCGAGAAGAGAGAGAGAGAGGAGAAGAGACAGAGAAAGAGGGGGGATGGGGGGTCCCCGTCAGGGGTGGGGGGGCCGCGGGCTGGGAAGAGAGAGAGGGGAAGAGAGAGAGGAGAACAGAGAGGGGAAGAGAAAGAGGTGGGAAAAGAGAGAGAGAGGTGGGAAAAGAGAGAGAAGGGGTATGGGGGTCCCCGTCGCGGAGGCGCCGAGGGGCACTGAGGGGGGGGGGGGGGGGGGGGGGGAGGTGGGTGAGGGGAGGTCTAGGGAGGGGGACCTAAGGTGGGGGGGGGGGGCGCTGGGGGGGCTAGGGCCGGGGGGCCGACGGGGGAGGGCCGGGGGTGGGTCGCCGGCGTCGGGGTAGACTTTGGATGGGAAGGGTAATATGAGGTAAGATGTATGATAAGTATGGTACACCAATAACATTTCAACCGTTCAATTAAATCTCAACAGTCTAAAAAAAGACTTTATCGATGGAGACCATTTAGAGACCCTCAAAGGGTCTCTACCACAGTCCTACCTATATATAAATAAATAAATAAATGTATGTATATATATATAGGAGACTTCTATCATGGATAAAGCTACTTTTCTCCATATAAAAAATCATACGAAGAGGTATTTGGTATGGACTAAATTTTTATCAGAGGATTAAAATCTTACACAAAGTCTTAAACCTAGTACCTAATGGTATTCGGTTATGTAAACTTCAATTTTCTGTTAATGTAAACTTCAGTTACTAGGAATGTAAATTCATGCAACAGGAAATGTAACTAAAGTGAATGTGAATTTACTCTTATTTTACATTTCATTTTGCATGAATTTACATTTCTAGTAACTGAAATCACATTGTCGAATATCATCAGATACTGGATTTAAGACCAAAATTACTCTCCCCATGAGTTTCAGATTACCCTCTATCTAAATACTATGATAATAGAAAAATTTAAAGAAATCCTATAATTATCATTAAATTTTTAATTTAATTTTTAAACACCTACTCATCCGAAGTTATAATTAGATTTCTGTATTTATAATTAGATTTAAATATAACGGTTAAATACGGTTAAAGACCACCTGGTTAAAATAAAACCTCGTACATAATATTATTAGCACCTGCCCACCAGAATTGAAAAGAGAGAAAGAGAAAGAGAGAATCAGTTGGAACTCCAGCAAGACCCACGACAGAGGGTCTCGTCCACAGTGGCCAACGACGACGAGCACAAAATAAGCCAAGAAGCTCGGCGATGGGTGTGGAGGCGAACGAGTTTCTGATGGCGACGAGGGCGTGGGCAGGCCAAGGGTGATCCCCTACAGGTGACGGATCTTTCCTGGATTTAGACAATCGGCGTCTCCCCTACCGAATCTATGCAACCCATGGTGGGTGAGACAATCACAATCGTCCTCCATGGACGACGGCATCTCACGACGGCGTGAACACTCTCCTCTGCCCAGACACCGTTGACCTCCGACGACGACTTTTTAGATGCGGTGGCATTTGGACTCGCATCAGAAGCTCGCGGCACCGCCGATGACCATATGATGGCCACCATCGTTAAGTGGCAATTCCGCGCTCTTTCTCTCTCTGTGTTTTTTTTTTTTTTTTTTTAAGAAAGCAATTCATTTTTTCTCCCGATTTCAAGTATGAACAACAAAATATTTTTTGTCTTTTGTCTTTTGTTTTTGTTTTTTTTGTTTTTTTTTTGTTGTTGCTATTTTTCCCTTAAAACTTTTCCTCTTTCCTTTTTTGCCTTTTGTTTTGTTTTGTTTTGTTTTTTTGTTTTGTTTTAATAATATGCGAACAATCTCGCAGGGTGAAGACTCGGCAGTGGAGACTTACAGTGGTTTGATGCTGGTTTGGCTGTCAGCGGCTGGGAATAACAAATTTGTGGCTCTATGCATATGGATCAACGAGACAATTTGATATTTCGGCATTTGCGCTCTGCAACGACGCATTTCAACGTTGATCAAGGATTTGAGACTAATTGGATGCAACAACGTTGATTTCTAAGGTGCTCTTCGATGGGACGTTCTTCTTCTTTTTCTTTTTTTTTTTTTTTTTTTTTTTTTGGATTTTTATGGTATTTTTGCTTGCTGGGTGCATTTTGGTTTGATTTCAAAGGGTTTATACTAATTTGGATGTTTTGGGATGGTTTTGATGAGTTGATTTGCTTTTTATATGACGATTTGCGATTTGCTATTTGCTTGCAATTTGTGATTTGTGGGTTTTGATGTGTAATTTGCAATTTATGATTTGCTAGGTGTAGGTTTGTTGATGGAATTGAAGAATAGGTAATGAGGAGTATTTTGTATCTGATTTGATTTGCTTTGCTTTTACTGTTTTGTTTTTTGTCGTGAATGAAAGGATTTTTTTTTTTTTTCAAGGTTTCGAGCAAGTTCTATACTAATTTAAAATTTATGATTTAAATAATTTTCATTCATAATTTTTACTGAATTTATATAAGATTATACATAGAATAATTATAATCAGAAAACTTAAAAACAAATCATATATTAAGGATTAGTTTGATGTATGAGTTTGAATTAAGATTTATAAATTTAAATAGTAATTTTGATTGACTTTTTTAGAAAAGATAAAAAAATTTAAAAAAAAAGATAAAAATTTAATTGATGGTGATGAGTTTAAATTCATACACCAAACAGATCGTAAGCAAATTGATATTGTAAAATATCTAAAACTAAAAATAAAAACAAAAAGATAATTACAAAATAATCCACCAATCAATATATCTTTTCTCTCTCTTTCTTTTTGAGATCAGAGTCACCTGACATACTTTTTTTTTTTTTTCCTCTCTTTTGTAATTTTTAATTTTTAAGAGCATCTCGTACTTTTTTTTTTTTTCCTTCTGGAAACTATTTTTAGAGGGAGAGGGAGAGAGAGAGAGAGAGAGAGAGAGAGAGGGCTGTTAGAGAGAGGAAGATGAGGTTCAAAAGTTTTTGGTGTGACTAGGGAATTTATAGAGGGAACATGGGGTGAAGAAGATTTAGCTTGCATTTGGTTCACAAATTGAAAATGAAAATTTTAAGTTAAAATTAATTGATTTTTGAAAATTTAGTTATAAATTTTATTGATTAAAAAAAAAAGATAAAAATTGATATGAAAAAATACAGTTTAGTTAAAATTAAACTTAAACGTTAAACTTACTCTTGTTTGTTTTTGTTTTGTGTTTTTTGTTTTTGTATTTGTATTTAAGATTTGAATTTATGAATAAGGAAAATGCCTTAGAACAACTGCATTTCTTTTTTCTTTTTTATGGGTTTGATGACTTCATGTTCAGCAATAAAAAAAAAAAAAAAAAAAAAAAATATATATATATATATATATATATATAAAGAAAACGCATAATCTGAGCCTGAGACCTGGCATGACCAACTACAATCCGCAGATTTCCACGTAAGCGTAACAAGACAAACAAATAAGAGGAAGGTTTGACTAAGTTTCTTTACGGACGAAGATGATGAATTAGCCAGTGATTCTTGGAGAAGAAGTGGGTAAACGAACAGTGTTTGGATTTTTTTTTTAATGAATTCTTAATTAGTAAAAAAAAAAAAAAAAAAAAGAGCATAGTAAAAGATTGAAAATTTTTGTGAGGCTTTCTGGTTATGAACGATCTGTGTACGAGACGGAGATAGACGGACAAAGAATGTGGCGGAGGTAGAGGAGAAGAAGAATAAAAAAAATTCTTCAACATGTTTTTAAGATGGGTTTGATATTTAAATTGAGTTTAAAATAAAATAATATTTTTAAGTTAAATATAATTAATTTTTATTAATTAATTATAATTTTTTCAGAAAAAGAATTAAAAAAAACAATCATAAAGTATAATTTAATTTAAAATCAACTTGAATGACAAATGTAAGTTAGCTCTCTTACTTTTTTTTTTTTTTTTTCATATCATTTTAAATTTTAAAGTAAAAAATATAGTACTCATAAGACTTTTAAACTAGATTTAGATCAGTCAAACGAAAGTTTAAAAATTACCAATGGGGCCATTACTAACCGGCCACCGATCCAAACAAAAAGGCATAGAGACTTGATGTAAAGAAAAAGGGGGAAAAAGGTTTAATTGGAAACAAGTTAAACATCTCTTTTCACTTGGCAACTCATGAAGAGTTCTGCTAATCCAACGGTTCACAATGAACTCCTGGCATTGTGCTAAAAACACTCCCCCCACACTGCCAGCGTTCCCGTGCTACAATCGAATTTTTTCAAACGTTTTTTGTCCCTTTTTTTTTTTTTTCTCTTTAAAAAGTAAATCAATTTTACTATTTATATTTATCTCTTTTAAAAACTTAAATTTTAAAATTCATAAATTCTTTATTTTAAGTCAAAATAAAATATGTTTTTTTAATTATATAGAATAAAAAAATAAACAAAATAATTTTTAAATTAATTTTTTAAAATATATTTTTAAATTTTTAAACATTTTTAACTAAACACACAATTTTAAATATTCATTTTTTTCAATTAAATTATTTCAAACTTCAACTGAAAGGACACCTAAAATCAGGATAAAAGTTTTATCAAATAATATGTATGTATACCGTACAAGCTAAGGCATGTCACCCTACTTCTGTCCATTCATATGTCACTAATACTTATCCTAAATTCCTAACATGCGCACAGCTTTAAAGTTTTTGTACAACTAGACAGTAGAAAAACGACAGAGAAAAGTAGAGAAAGAAGAATAGAGACCCATTTCGTTGTGGAGCTTAATTATAAATAAATAAAACTGACCACTGCCTGTTTCAGTGCAAATTGATTTTTTTTTTTTTTTGCTCGAACATGAAAAAGGAGGATTATTGATCTCACATCCTATCCTGTGTCCCCTATCCCTTATTATCATCATCCATAGAGGAAAGCTGGGGATCACCAATGGTACATAAATGATTTAGGATTTATTTGACAGAATTTTTTAAAAATTATTTTTAACTTTCTAAATTTAAAAGTTATTTATAATAATATTTAGATGATCTATTAAAAAAAATTTTGATCTCCAAAAGAGCTTATGTTAAAGTAAGAAAATTGACTTTCAGAGAAAACTCTTGAACAAAAATTTTGTTTTGACTTTATTAAACTTTATTTTACTATTTTGAGTTATTTACCTTTTTTACCTCGAGTTTTATTTATATTCTGAAAATATACCTTGTATTTTGAAATTTAATAGTTTTATATCATCAGATTATGTTTGATATACAAATTATATCATTTCTTGGTCAATATTTAATTTTGACCAAAAATATCCAAAAATACCCTTAAAGAGAAAATCTAAAATAAGTAGTATTTACCTTTTTATATTGAGATATACTGTGGTAGAGCTTCGTTGAGAATAACTATCGGTAGTAACTCATCCAATGATAAATAGTTATTGTTGCTTTGACATCTATAGTCAGAAAATAGTTGTAGTCTAGTGTATGGAGTAGCAGATCTGCACTCAAGAGTTTCTAAAAATTCTTTTTAGCTTCTTAAAAAAAATTGAAAAAAAAAAAAAAACTTAGCAGAAAGCTGCAGATTTCTATTGACGTTGCTATCTGTCTCCTCGCCGTCGTAGATCTCACCGACAACCTCTGCGAGAATGATCGGAATCTCATCAGGCACTCTCCAACGTGCAATTCGGTGGCTAGAGGATGTCCTAATCCAGATCTGCTGCAAAGGCCGTCGCCAGAGAAGACGACCTGTGCTCTCAATCGTTCTCAATCGCAATTTCCTTGATTTCTTGTTAGTTTTCTGTTCTAAAATCCATATATATATATATATATATTTGGGTTTCTTGGTTTCAGAAAGTATCTCACTTTTTTTTTTTTTCCAAAATATAATATCCAAAGAAGCTTATGAGAGAATTATTTTGAACTACTGGGTTCATTTTAATCCGTGAACATGCAAAACTGGAAAATGGGTGTTATGGAGAAAACTAAAGAACGAGGAGAGAGAAAGAAGAGAGAGATATTGTCTTGAGTCCAGAGAGAGAGAGTGTGTGTGAAAATTGGAAAGTGGAGATGAAAAAAAGATTTTAAAACTGTTTTTATGGAGTGAAGATGGAAGGAAGGAAAATGCTGGGGTTTTGGCTGGGCCCTGGGAAGATGGAAGTGGAGACGAATATGCAAATGGGTTTGGCTGGGTATGTGAGTTTTTGGTGACTTTGTGGACGAAGACGAAGACCATCAAGTGTTTTGCCTTTTTTAGATTATTTTTTAATTTTTTTTTATTTCTAAGTCTATTTTACTATGAGCTAATATATACATGTGCATCTCAATCAGACGATTACATCTTGATAGTTAAAAAATAAACTTTACCGATAATTACTCTCAAAGAAACTTTATCACTGATTTTGTATTTTGCTTTTATTTAAAAAAATATTGTGCATTTTGAAGTTCTTTATTTTTATATCATTATTATATTTTTAATACATATAACAATATTTTTTTCTTGATCAATACTTATTTTGATCTAAAAAAAACATAAATACCCTCAAAATTAAACTTAGTAAATAATTTAAAAAATCTAAACTAATGATATTTTGGACATTTTAAGGTCCAAATAAAGAGTTAACCGTGAAAATATATAAATTTAATACATAAAAAAAAAAAACAGAATGATGCAAAAATACATGATTTTAAAATATAGGGTATACTATTAAAAAAAAAACAAAAAAATAAAAACATATGATACAAAAAGGTAAACAATCTAAACTTTAGTTTTTTAAGGGTGTTTTGGGTATGTTGAGGTCAAAATGTAAGTGTTGACCTAAAAAAAGTACAAATTAGTATATCAATTAAAATCTAGAAGTATTAAAAGGTAAAATTTCAAAATTCAAGTTATGCTTTCTCAATAAAAACAAAAGCAAAATATAAGGTAGCAAAACAAAATAGCCCTAATATTTTTATCATTTGTTAGAAAATTTTGATATCATTTTGACTTCAAAAACTCTTTTTAAAAATGTGATTCGCAAACATTTATTGAAACACCACAGGTTTTGCTTATCTTCTTTTATTGATTAAAACGAAAAGTTTTGCTAAATAAGCCTTAACGGTGTGTTTGGTTGGATGGAGAAATGGAGGGAGGGAGAGGGGTGAGTGGAGAGTCCACTTCCATTGTTTGGTTGGAAAGAAACGAGGAGGGAGAGGAAAGGTGGAGGTAGAATCTCTCCCCTTGGGCCTATCATAATGCATCCTTTCATCAATAGAAGGATGCACATTCTCCTTACCATTTTCAATTAAAAAGACAATTTTGTCTTTAATTAAAAAAAAAAAAAGAATTATAAAATAGACAATATAATAATTAATTAAAAAACTATCATCCATTTTTTTAACTCTCCCTCCATCTTCTTAAACAACATGAGAGATTCATACAATCCTATCCATCCCTCTAACTCTCTCCATCCCTCCTACCAAATATAGCCTTATCTAATTCTACTCGGAGGATGAATCTAGTTCACACGAACCATCATGGTTCCAATGCTGTACGTCACATTAGTCGGGTAATAGACAGACTGTAAAAGTATCAAACTTGTGAACATCCTTGGACAGAAGAGTGAAAAGTGCCCTTGTCACTACACGAGCCCCTTGGTGGTTACAAATTGAAAAGTTAAAACTATATATATATATATATACCAAGTTTTATACACGGGGACTTAAATCATGCATTGAAATGGGAAAATAATGTGTTCCCAAGACATCCCAAATGCTGAGAGCAAGAAATCTAGGCAGTACAACGAACTAGCGAAGAATATTTCATTTCTCTTGGAATATATTTCATATAACTCGAAACTCTTCATTGTAATTCAAAGACCAAAACTAAAGGCTTCCTCTTTATTCTTTCCACCGCAGCTATGAATAAAACTTTGCCAAGCTTACTCTTCAAGATATATAACTACTACGGAAAAATAATCGCAACCACTTGGAAATCTCCTCCTCGTCAGAAAGCTTTCTAATTCCGCCGTATAACGGGTCTACGCCGTTCCCTTCTCCAGGATTGTGCTTTCGACTTAACATCGTTCGCCTCCACATTGAGCCGGGAGGGTACTGGTTGAACTCAACTACTATTGTATCTGCTAACAAAAACTCCTTGTGAGATGACTAAAATATTGTAGCAGTGGAGAACAAACAAAATCCAAGAAATTAAACAGATATGAAAAACAATAAGAGCCGAATGAAATGGTACAGCTCAAAAAGGATAGAGAGAAAAATCCAGATGCAAAAACGACAAATATATCTTAGTCATTTTGTGGGATGGTGAGATTATTTGTTAGCTTAGACAAGGTATTGGGTTCGAGTTAATCTCACAGTAAGGTAATATGAGCAATCTATTTTGTGAGGAGTTTATGTCAATGCGGAGTTATGCCTCTATCCTGATGTCTATTTTTTAGTATAAAAAAAAGAAAAAAAAAAAAAAAGGGAAAACCAGAAATACATCAAATTTAGCTTAGATTAGTTTGTAGGAAATGAAGATTCTAGTTATGACTTTTCCTCTCTAGGATAGAAGATATAATTAGAGTATATTTCATATCCACAGAGAAACAATTTAAAAGACGTATATTCTTATAAAAATAAAAATAAAGAAGTATATCTAATATGCATCCCATTGTTAATTGGCAAGGTAATTTTCAAGTTTTTGGCTGGATTATTTAAAAAAAAAAAATAACAACCAACCAACAAAAATTCAAACTAGTCTTGTTCATTTGTAGACTACTAGAATTCTTGCCGGCAATGTCTGCACAAATTCCATCCATATCGCAAACGACAAACAAAAAGAAGAAGAAACCAGAGAAGTACAAAATCTAAAATGATAATCTTAAGTACCACTGTAATGGCAACGACAATGATTCATATTCCCATCGCATTGTTCCAAGTGACCAACAACAGCATACCACCAACCTATACAAAGCAATTTCAGAAGATGAGGGCAATCTGACACCATTTAAAGTCGGAGGTCTAAAAGTATATCATTCAAGATTGAGAGAAAATAAAACCATAAGGACGCTTTTCGTGACTTTTCCACTGGATCTCAATATGGTCGCCGGGTTTTAAGTCATGTAAACAATCAGACACATGTGGCGTAAATGGAGGTGTGTCTACTGGTGGTGCTCGTATCCTTTCCCACTTTACATTTTCCTCTGTTGTCGTCCGAACTTGAGAAGGATACCTGCAATACAGAACATACACCAAACTCATGGTACGGGCCCGAACAAAGATAAAATAAATTTTTTTGGTTACGACTACTGAGATCAGAAACCAACGCAAAAATGATACAGAAACTTGCAAGTTTTTGGTTTTAAGATACAGAAACTCTCATTTTTCACTATTGGTATTGATTCTTTTAGTGATGTTAACATGTTAGCTTACCAATTCTCTCAAAAGCTGAAGTTATTGGAAGATGGGCCGATAATAGTGTTATATTTCAACACTCCCCCTCATGTGCAGGCCAGACAATAGGCAAACGTGCGAACAAATATTGATTAAAAAGTCCAACACAAATATTTAAGAGGAAGCCTGAAATATGCTCAACACACATATAATAATAAAGAGGTTATACAAAGAGTGCAATTGCAAACTCATGTTTTTCTGCTTTGATACCATCTTAACAAAAAGGAAGATGATCATGACACTGCATTTTTCATCTCTTATTATTCATCATCAATAAAAGCTATAATTTATAGAAACACGGAACAAACTATCTTAGGAAACTAATTATTAACTAATAATCGAGAAATTAGGAAACTAATTAGAAAACTATTTTAGGAAACACAATCTCATCTCAATCAAATAAATATTCAAATCTGAAAATAATCACCAAATTCCAACAGGGTAGTGTTTAGTGGGCATCTGAATGAAGTTCGAGGTGAATGACATGGCATGACACCCAAAAAAAAAAAAAAATGATTTAGGGGATACTAATGTCCTCATTGAGAGTTTCTGCTATCTTAATAGATCGTACTACTGAAAAATAATCCTACGGATAGTTTCCTACCATACAAATCTCTACCACAAAAGCATGACATAATAAGCATGCACACAATAAATGAGTCGTTCCATGGTTGACAGACTGAATTTTTAAGCCAATATGGCACGGCAAATAGTACCATTTGACCAAAGAATTTGGGATGGACGGCACGAAATGACACAAAGTTTACATAACCAGATTCTTCTATATTACTACTTTCTCGACACACACAAAAGACGGATCGGTAAAATCTTAAGGAAGTATTTTTCATGACCAATGTCGATCTTCCCCTACCTTGCTCGGAAGGTGTCAGTTCGGTAATCATAGCTAACTTGAGCATCATGACATAATAGCACAACTCCAGAACAACCACTCTGCATCAAGAAAAGAAGCAAATTACATTAATGATCACTTTTTTGAACAAGAAAATAGTAGTATGGTACAAAGAAACTAGAGTGTTGTAGGACAATTACGTCTCCGTGGTAGACCTGGGCAGGGAACCAGAACTTGCCACTCTCAAGAGCAAGATACAAAGCCTTGACCGAACTAGCCGGTAAAGTAGAACCCGCCTTGCAACTCTTTTCTAGTTTTGGCTTAATCGCTGAAAATTGCGGTGCATTGCGGGGAGAGTGGAACAATCCCTTTTTCCATCTCCAATAAGACAAGTTTGGTCGCGCCGTATGAGAGTATTGCCATTCTTGATAAGCAAGATCGCCGATCCATTTCCGGTACGCAGCATCGCCAATAATTTTACCCCATTTCTGTGTCAAGTGTTTCTCCCATAAATGGTAACAACAACTACACATATCCCTGAAAAAGGAACAAACTCTTATCATGTTGCACAAATCGGTCGGCGAAAGCCGCTCCAGAATGCACTCCAAGATCTGTTCATGCAAATCCAGAAGGGATGTTTTGCTCTCTTCATGACTCATTTTTTTTGCATTTGAACTAGAAGCCATCCTTTTGAATGATAGGGAAATCTTCCACAGTGTAAAATGAAGAGTAAGAGATCAACTGCAAAATTTCAACAGATTGTTGAAGCTTGGCTTTATAACTTCCACCAAACTCCATTACCTTTTACATCACAGGAAAAAGACAAATTAAGGCCCTCGAGAGTTGGCCTTGTCGCTGATGCTTCCAATGCCGTTTTACATTGTTTTCCTCTCCATTAGGTTTAAAAAAAAAAAAAAAAAATACTCTCATGATCTCCACACATAGACTTTCAATTGTACATGAGTCTATGCCTCCATTTGGTAAAACGGTTTGAGTAAGAATTTTTAAGTTAAGTTGAAGATACGTTAAGTTAAGAGTTAGAGTTGTGCATTTGGTAAAAAGTTTGAGTTGAAAAGTTTAACTTGAGTTGGGAGTTTGGATGTAAAAAAGTTTAACTTGAGTTGAGCGTTTGGATGTAAAAAGTTTGAGTCAAAAAGTTTAACTTGATAAAAGGTATGTTTGTAACTTAGGTTCCAAGTCAAAATTTTCATATCAGTTTTTGTCTTTTTCTAATAACTTAAAAAAAATTATAACTAGTTTATGAAAAGTCAACCAACTCCAGTTTAAAAATTTCATCTCTAACTAACTTACTAAACGGAGGCTAACTATGTCATTGTAGGTTGTGAATGGAAAAATAGAAAAAACAAAATAAACTAAAATAAAAACAAACATCAACAAAGAAATGTTATTGTCAGGTGCCGGTATTGGAAAACCACGAAACGCTATTGCCCAATACATGGTAATTATCGATTAAAAAATTAAAAAGAAAAAAAAAAAAAACTCCTTTCCCTCTCACTCAGAATTCACGTGAGAACCTCATTTTTCTCTCCGCCCAAATCTCAACCGAACACAAAGCCAAACCAAACAAAACCAATCTCTTCCTCTTTCACACACACTCCCTCCCTTCATACTATTCTCTTTCTCTCTCTCTCTCTCTCCAAACATCAATAGCGGTTTCTCTCTCCACCATCTCGCGCCTCCTTGCCTCCCCGCCCTCTTTCTACCTCTCCACCACTCTCCTCCCACCGAAGACGGCGGCGCTCTCTTCCAAGCTCTCCTTCACCTCCTCCCTTTGCCTCAAGCACTGCCATTCCCCCAAGCCGCTCAGATTCTCCACCGTGAAATCCGCCACAATCTCCGCCACCATCGCCGTCGGCGACAAGCTTCCGGAGTCCACCCTCTCCTACCTCGACTCCGCCGGCGACATCCTAGACCGTCACCATCTCGGACCTCACAAGGGGAAGAAGGCCATCTTCTTCGCCGTCCCCGGTGCCTTCACCCTGACCTGCTCGCAGAAGAACCTCCCCGGATTCGTGGAGAAGTCTGCGGAGCTGAGATCCAAGGGCGTCGACTCCATCCCCTGCATCTCAGTCAACGATGCCTTCGTCTGAAGGCATGGAAGGAGGATCTTAAGATCGGAGACGAGGTGTTGATCATGTTCGACGGGAACGGCGATTTCACCAGAGCGATCAGGCGAGGAGGGAGGGAGAAGTCGGGCGGTGAGTGAACAGTGCTTATCGAAACCAAGGACAGTTTCACATGGGTTGGGCGCACAGTAAACCAAGTTTGGTTTACTGTGCAACGGTCCAACTGAAAGTTGGAACCAAACTTGTTTGCCAAATGCCTTTAGTTGAGTTTGAACTCAAAAATTTGAGTTCAAACTGTTGACCCAAACAAAGGCTATATAATATAAGCAAATTCTATTTATAGGAAATCTTGAGTCACTAGAAATTCAAATTTAATAACCGTATAATAATAACTGATCATAAAAGAATTTGGTTCGCTAATTACCGCTAATAAAAATATGAGTATAACCATCATAAATAAGAATTAAAAACTAATAAAATTATAATAATAATATCAAAATTTTTAAAGGCTCACTCTAAAATGAGCTAATCCTCTGTATTCGGAGTTTATCACTATGTGTGACAATAAAAATAATAGTGAGTACAAGATAATAGAGGGGGTGAGAGTGATCTCCTTTTTTTATGAACTTGATGTCCTATTTATTGAGAAATGCCAACTTTCGAAGTTAGTGGAGTTGAATCCACAACTTTTGTTATGTTTGTTTATATATTTTTAGATAGGTTGAATCCACTACTTGAAATAGTGGTGGGTTGAACCCACTATTTGAGTTAGTAGAGTTGAACCCACTTTCTTAAATGTATAAGAGTTGATATCCATTTTAGTTATATGTATTAGTTCTTATATTGTCATGATCTCTTGATTGTCCGATGCTTGACATGTGGAGGGCTAACATTGAAGGACAAAGTCCAACACCTACAGATATTTTATCTCAAAAAGTATAATTGTCCTTGACATCATGTTACCATCAACGAGACTCTTGAAAGGAACGAAAACAAATGAGATGTATTTTTTGTCTTCCTTTTGGAGAGGGTACCAATATGACGTTATTAGGACCTTTTGTTTTTTTGTTTTTATTTATTTTTTCTTTCTTTCTTTTTACGTCAATGATGCTGTAGATATTAAAAGGACTTCTGGAAAGTGTGCTGAAGGGAAAAAAACAACTAAAGGTGTTTAGTAAATTGTAATTTTAAAAGTGTTGTTACTTCAAAAATCTGTACGGTAGTATTTGTAGTAAACAAGAGACTAATTGCTATCTGTACATAATATGTTGAAGCATTCCTCTTTACTTGGGTTATCTTCTGTTGATGCGCCTGTTCTTTGGTGGAATATCTCTTTATACCGGCGATAGACAATTGAATATGATACAGGAATGCTATTATAAAGATCAAAGTATTTAATTATGTTATTATTATAATCAATTTTGTACAAGAGATTAATCTCATCTTAATTTCCCTTAATTAACCAATATAATTTTTTTGAGGATTTAAGTAATTTTAAGCAAATATAGTTCGACCTATTGACTTTTAGGTGCATGATGGATTTCCTCAGTCAAATAAATGTGTCCAATTTGGAGAAAAACATGATAGACAGGAGCCAAGATACGTTGTTCCTTGGTGCCTGTTTCTATTAATGTAACCTCAATAACAATTTGCCACATCATCTTAACTCAACCTTAGACATAATCCGTGGAAATTGAAACTAATAGAGTTAACTATAATACATTTTTTTGGATTCAACTCTTGTGCCATTTTATTTTTCTCTCATTCACGTCATTTTAATAATATCATGACAATGTATATTTAATTGCAATATTCTATCAAATCAATACAAATATTATGTTAGTTATATACGTGTCATATTATTATTGGAGTGACATGAATGGAACACAAATAAGGAGATATATGAAGTAAACCCCTTTTTTTCCCCTTCTTGCTGAGAATGACAAATGTCGTTCTTGCCTTTTGTGCCTTCCTTCTTTTACCCCTCCGTTCACCATCATTGACTCTGCTTCTCTGTTTTTATTATACATCTAGTTCTCCTCCGCCCAGCGGCACAATTCCTTGAATCCATATCTGCTGGAGATGTCTCTGCTTGTCCGTCCTTAAGGCTACTCTACTTACTTTTTTTATATATATTTTTTTTCAGAGTTTTAATCTTTCATCATTTGAATTCTTTGCAATTCCTTGGGCCAAAAAGTCTTTCTTCCTAATTTTTCATCACAAAAAATGCTAAAGGGTTTGTTTTTATTCTGAAGAAAAAACAAATAGCAATGTTTTTTCTTTCTTTCGAAAAGGGGAATAGAAATGGATATAGTTTGACAAACGGAATGGATGTTCTTATTTCCAAATCTAGACCCGAGTAAAAGTTTTTCTACAAAGTTTATAGCATGAAAGCATACCGGAAAAGCAGCAATTTGCTGTAAGCCTGCAACACCCATGGTTTCCAGGATTTTTTTTTTTTTTTTTTCAGCTACATGTGTGGCAGAAAAGATGGAGTATTTGCTCAAATGATAACTTCAAAATTTGAATTTAACAAAATGATCTTATTTCATTTTAACATAGGAACAACCGTCTAACTCGGTCATTTCTGATCATTTCGAAGTCATTTTGCTAAAAAACATTTTTTGAAGATTATTTAACCAAAAAAAAAAAAGTGTTTGATTCATTTAGCTAAGAGTAATTGGCCTAAATAGTCCATGAACTATTTAAAAGGTGACAATTTGGTCCCCCTTTTTTTTTGTTTTGCCGTGATGCCTAAACTTTTATTTTCGTGGCCATTTTAGTATTTTCCATCTGGTTCCGTTAAAAAACTCATGTAATGGTCACGTGAGAATCATATTTTGTGATTTTTGAAGGAAAATAACCCTAAAAAAGATGAAAAATATCATTATTCATATTGATTAAAAAAATTAAAAAATAAAAAGAGAGAGAGAGAAGTCAACCCAGCCCCCTTCTCTCTCTCTCTTTCTCCTCCCTCCCTTCCTCTCTCCCACAGGTCCGATGCCGGACCCCTCTAGATCCGATGCCGGACTATAAAGAAACTGAAAGAAAAGGAAAACCGAAAGAAGATAGATTTTAGGTGTAAAAGATATTTTTTCATTATTGAAAAAGATTGCTCTTTACAATGCTATAAATAGCTATTAACATTTCTAACTGCCTGTGATAATCCTAACTACCTTGATTACACAACCAGTATACTATTGACACCTGTACAATTACAAACAGACTCTAACAATCAGTAACAAACTATCTAACATACTAACTAACTATCCTTTAAAGCCTCCCTCAAACTCATAATAGAAAAACTTTCTACTTTGAGTTTGCTTCGCATAAAAGCAAACCTAGAACTTGAGTTTGCCTTGGTAAAGATGTCTGCTACCTGGTCCATAGTTCGTACATGTTTAACTTCAATATGTTTCTGCATAACCTTTTCTCGAATGAAATACAGATCAATCTCTATGTGTTTTGTCCTCGCATGTAAGACTGGATTTGCTGAAATCATCACTATACTGAGGTTGTCACACCAAATGATTGGTGTTTTATGAGTAGGAACCTGTAACTCAGATAGTAATGACTTAATCCAGGTAATCTCAGTAACCAAAGCAGCTTAACTTTGATACTTAGCTTCTGTTGATGATCGAGAGACAGTATGTTGTTTCTTGGAGCTCCAGGAAATCAAAATTGTTGCTAAAATAAACACAAAACCCAGATGTTGATCTCCTGTCATTTGGATCTGATGCCCAATCTGCATCACTAAAACCAACAAGATTCAAATCTTCAATTTGTACTACTTTAAGCTCTAAACCAAAGTCCAGAGTTCCTGACAAATATATGAGTATCCTTTTAACAGCCTTCCAGTGAAGCTCCAGTGGTTCTTGCATGAATTGGCATACTTTATTGACAGAAAAGGCTAACTCTGGTCTTGTAATGATGACATATTAAAGTACACCAACAACACTCCTGTACAGCCTAGCATCTCTAACTGGTTCACTCCCATGACTGACAAGCTTCTCCCTTGTTTTCATTGGAGTTGAGATACTTTTAGCAAGCTGCATTTTGGCTTTGTAGAGTAAATCTGTGACATATTTGGTCTGAGAAAGATGAAGACTACCAGCAGCTATTTTCTTGACTTGTAGGCCAAGAAAGTAATCCAACTCTCCCAAGTCTTTGAGTGTAAACTCATGATTCAGCCTGTCAATGTTATCTGAACAGCTTTAACATCACTCACAGTAATGATGATATCATCGACATAGACCAGTATAAAAACATAAAATTTATATGTAACTTGAGTGAATAATGACTGATCTGTTTGGGCAGAAGTAAAGCCGAGACCTACAAGAGCGAAGTGAAGTTTTTCAAACCAAGCTCGTGGAGCCTGTTTAAGTCCATACAAGGACTTGTGTAGTTTGCAAACAAGCTGTGAATTAGTTGCATCTTGAAAACCAAAAGGCTGCTCCATTTAAACCTCTTCTTGCAGAATTCCATTAAGAAAGGCATTATTGACATCTAATTGCCTTATTGACCATTGCTTGCTCAAAGCTATGGTGAGAACAGTCCTTATAGTTGTAGGCTTGACTACTAGACTGAAGGTCTCTGAAAAATCATAACCAGCAACTTGGTGAAACCCTTTTGCAACCAACTTGGCTTATACTTGTTGACAGTTCCATCAGCATTTTCCTTAACTCGAAAAACCCACTTGCAGCCAATAACTTTCTTGCCAGGTAGGAGAAGAACAAGACTCCATGTTCCATTCTTCATTAGAGCTTGAAACTCTTCATTCATAGCTTGTCGCCAACATTCATCTTGCAAAGCCTCATCAACAGTAGTAGGTTTAGAAGTGGTAAGAAACACCTTTGGCTTCCTGATCCCATTTTTAGCATGTGTGATCATAGAATGACCATTTTGGACCTGCATACTAGACAAATCATTTGAGTTTGAACATTAGCAGTAGTGGTACTAGGGAGATTTACAGTTGGAAGTAATTGGTCATCAATAGCTAGAGGAGTAGAAAGATCAGTGGGATCTTGCCTGACTTTTTGAAAGAAGTTTGACTCTGAAGATGAGGAAGTGGACTTCGATAAATGAGAAGAAGTTGGACAAGTATGAGTGTTAGGGAGTACTGTTTATGGTACTGGATTGGAATGACCATCATCTGGTGTGCAAGAAGGAGAAGAAGAACCTGCATTTTGTTTGGTAAAAGGAAAATTAAATTCATCAAATATCACATCCCTAGAAATAAAAATTATGCCAGAGGCATCAAGACATTTGTACCCCTTGTGGTTTAAACTATAATCTAGAAAAGTGCAGAGTTAGACTTAAATTGGAATTTGTGTTTATTGTGGGGACGGATGTTTGGATAGCAGGAACAACCAAAGACCCTAAGTTGAGAATAGTCAGGTTTTTTGTGAAATAACACTTTTAAGGAAGTTTTGTGATTTAGCAGGGGTATGGGAAAATGATTAATAAGAAACACATAATTCCTAAATGCTTCATCCCAATACTTGAATGGCATGGAAGATTGAGCTAACAAAGTCAAACCAATCTCAACAATATGCCTATGTTTTCTCTCAACCATTCTATTTTGTCCATGTGTATGTGGACAGGAGGTTCTGTGTGTAATGCCATTTGAGAATAGGAAATCAGTGAATGCTCTAAATTCACCCCCCCCCCCCCCCAATCAGTTTGAATTCCCTTTAATTTGAAGCCTAACTATAACTCAACATGTATTTTGAGATTAGAAAAGGCAGCAAAAGCATTAGATTTTTGTCTTAAGAGATACATCTAAGTAAATCTAGAGTAATGATCAACAAAGTGAATATAGTATTTGTAACCATGAGCAAAAAGACAGGAGAAGCACCCCAAAGATCAGAATGAACAAGTTGTAAAGGCTCATTAAAAACTGTGGAGGATCTAGAAAATAACAGTTTATGAAGTTTACCCATACAACATGCTAGACAAATAGAAAAAGCTTAGGTTATCACCAATTGAAGATAAAAGAAAACGATGTTCTAAAGTCAGTATTTCGTACACGCTATGGTCACTACAAGTTTTTAGTCATGCCATTTGGATTGACAAATGCACTTGCAGCTTTCATGGATTTGATGAATTGAGTATTTAAGGAATATTTGGACAAGTTTTTCGTTATGTTCATTGATAATTTCTTGATCTACTCAAAGACCCAAGAAGAGCATGAAGAGCATTTGAGGATCGTTCTCCATACTCTAAAGAACCACCATCTTTATGGAAAATCCTCTAAGTGTGAATTTTGGCTAGGCAAGGTTCAATTGCTTGGACATGTGATCTCCAAGGGATCGAAGTTGTGAGAAAGTGGCCAGCATCGAAGAGTGTGACTAAAGTGCAAAGCTTTCTGGGTCTAGCAAGCTACTATAAAAGATTCATTGAGGGATTCGCGAAATTATCTATACCTTTTATCGCACTTACTCGAAAGGGAAAGAAGTATGAATGGACGAAAAAATGGGAAGAGAATTTCCAAGAATTGAAGAAAAGACTCACTAGTGCTCCTATTCTCACGATTCCATCAGACAAGGGAGAGTTTGACATCTACAGTGACGCATCCAAGATGGGCTTAGGATCAGTTTTGATGCAGAACGAGAAAGTCGTAGCTTATGCCTTACGACAGCTAAAGAAGCTTGAAATGAACTACCCAACCTATGATTTGGAATTAGCAGCTATGGTGTTCGCCTTTAAGATTTGGCAACACTACCTTTACGGCGTCAAATGTCAGATTTTCACAGATCACAAAAGTCTTAAGTACATCTTCACCCAGAAGGAACTCAACATGAGACAAAGAAGATGGTTAGAATTGGTTAAGGATTATGATTGTGAGATTCTTTATCATCCCAAAAAGGCCAACAAATTCGTTGATGCACTTAGTCGGAAGTTGTCTGTCACCCTCATGTCAATTCAAGCAATACCACAACCGCTTGAGGAAGATATTTTTAAGCTTGGAATGGAGCTTAATCCAGGATAACTTTCTTCATTGACTCTCCAGCCTACAATTCTTGATGAAATCAAGGAAGCTCAGGGGCTCGATCCTAGTTTGGTCAAGAAAGAAAAAAAGTCATGGAAGGGGGAAAAAAAAACAAAAAACTGATTTTAGTGTGTTAAATATGGGGATTCTCATTTTAAGGGTAGGTTGTGTTTGCCTAACAATGAAGACCTACGAAAACAGATTTTAATTGAGGCCCACGACACCCCATACTCCATTCATCCCGGAGCGACTAAAATGTATAAGGACTTGAAAGGACATTTTGGTCGAACAAGATGAATAACGACGTGGCTGAATTCGTGAGTAAATGCCTAACCTGTCAGAAAGTTTAGGCAGAACACAAGTGACTAGCTAGGAAATTGTAACCTATTGAAGTTCCAGAGTAGAAATGTTAACAAATTACTATGGATTTTGTGGTCGGATTGCCGAAACCAGTGAAGGTTATGATGCCATCTGGGTAATTATAGATCGTTTGACTAAATTAGCAGGTTTTATAGAAATGAAAGAAAAGTTGGTGGAATTGTATATATCCAATATCGTAAGCTACACGGTATTATTCTATCAATCGTTTCAGACCGCGACAACCATTTCACCTCTAATTTTTGGAAAAATATTCAGCGAGCGATGGGAACTGAGCTCAAGTTTAACACTGCTTTTCACTTTAAGACAGATGGTTAATCCAAGCGAACCATTCAAACCTAAGTGGATATGTTTCGTGCTTGCATTATGGACTTCAAAGGTGCATGAAATAAGAAGCTATCGTTGATTGAATTCTCCTACAACAATAGTTATCAGATGACTATCAGGATAACACCCTATGAAGCACTCTATGGTAGAAGTGTCGATTACTGGTACACTGGCATGAGACATGGGAGAAGTAATTGGAAACCACAGATTTCATCATCAAGTCCACTAAAGCTGTCAAGAATGTAATACCTAGATTTTTCCGATATTACTATTTCCTTTCAAAGGAATTAAATGTATACCATGGAGGTATTTTTGGAAAAAGCTCGGTTAAGAGTTTTCTTACATTTTATGAGTTTTTAGGGTACAATAAACTCAAAATGGATTGCTTAAATTAGCAACGGACCTTTTAAGTCAAAAGGGACGAAAAAGTACAAGATTCAAAGAAAGTCAAAGTTTGACCAAGAATGGTCAAAGGGTTGACTTTGCAGTATTGTGAAATGCAATATGGTAAGGATACTGCGAAAAACCGTCTTTACGGTTGAGATAGCATGGATAGGCTTTAAAAACCACCTTAGAAAATCAAGCACACCTAGTAGGGATTAAAGACAAAAAGGGCTCAGAAAAATAAGAAAATCCTATACTGTCCGTTTTTACACAGATAAATTTTGGACTGCTGTGCAGTATAAAAAAAATACTGTGTATAAGTGAACACAGTATTGAAAATATCTGTGTAGCATAAAAAATGGACTGCTTATTGGAGGAAAATAGCCAAACAAGGTCTAAGGTAGATGACATCACCTTATCCTATAAATTATGACATCATAATTATTTAGCAAAGCTTGGAAAGAAATCTTGGGTTGTTCTAGATCCATCTGGCCGGCCACCTCACCCCCCTTTTATGCAAATTTTTGCTTCTTTAGGGACTTTTTAGCAATTTTAGAAACTTTCCCCACCTCTATAAATAGGTGAGAGGTGTTATTCATTTTATTGGAAAAATTGGCCAAATTCTTGCCATTTTTCTTCTAGAAAATCCGAACTTGGGAGAGAAGAGAGAGGAAAGAAAAAACAAAAAAATTTCCAAAGGGGTTTTTGCTTAGGGAGAGTTCGGATTTCATCTAGGAAGCCAAGAAAAAGCTTGAAGATTTTTGGGACCATATTGGCCAAGTGGCCGAGTGTTAGGGGAGGAAGAAAATGAAGAGAAAAATTTGAAGTGTGAGGTGCCTAAGGTGTGGCCGAACTTGTGGTGAACCAAGAAAGTGACCAAAAGAAATTTTGGTGCCTCTAAGTAAGTGGTGAGAACCGGTTGTGGTGACCTAGGAGGAAGGAGAAAATTTTTTTTTTTTGGTGCCCAACCCTAGTCTTGAGCTAAGGTATTTTTCTTTAAGCCCTAAGCTTGCAATTGAGCTTTCAATTTGAAATTTTACATGTATTTCAAGTTGAGAGGAGGTAAGAGCATAAGCTTAAGTTTCCTTTGCCCTAGACTGATTAGGTGTGGTGCTTGATTTAGGTTTTAAGGGTGGTTTGATGTTTAATTTTGTCATGAGCTTTAACTTTGGTGTTTATGTTTGATTTAATGCTAGGGTTGCATGCTAGATGGTTGAGGAATTGTATGTCCCCTGTTTTTATGTGCAAGCCGGTTCTAGAAATTGCATGCTAGGTTGCTAGTTTTGATTATGAAATGGTATGCGAATGAAGGGAATGGTGAGACAACCTAGAACCATGCAAACCTAGGCTAGGACAGTTCGGTTTTTGGTTTGCATGGGCGCATTTGAGTTGCATGATTGATAAAGCGGGACGTTAGAAAATGTTGCATGTGTGCTATCTAGGCTCCCGCGTGTTCGGTTGAGGTAGTATGCGCGAAATAGGACTTAAAATGAATATGGGAACAAAAACTGCCAGTTCGGATGTGAACTGCCCAGTTTTCTAAAAAGTAGAATTTGAGGCCTTTGGATGCCGAATTAGGAAAAACGTAAAACATAAAAGTTGTAGAGAACGATTTTTCCTAGAGGGTCAGCGCAGAAAGATTTCCAAAATAAGGCTCCAATAGCCTTCGTTTTTCACCAAAAACCGAGCCTGATCCGTGCCCAGGATTTATGCACGGCCAGGTGAGTTCAAACGGAAAAATGAGCATGTTAGATTCCGAATTGAATTTTTCGTAAAACATGAAAGTTTTAGTATTTTCGAGAGCTAGAACGTTCAGTGAAGAAAACTTTTTCAAAATCGATGATTTTAAACTGATATGGTTTTATAAAAACTATGCAGGGAACAGGAAATTCCTGCACAAGATTTTCTAAAAACAGTTCAGAAAAATTGTATCTTTCCCCAAAACCACTGTTTTGACTATGGAAATTGTTCCAATAGCATTTTTCAGCCCTAAATGATTATTATAAAGACCTCTTTCGAGAAAATGAATTTTTATAAGTTAAGTAAGAGATTTTTTTAGTTAATTTATTAAAGTTTCCAAAGAAATGGAAAATGGATTTTTAAACCAAAATTGGGTAAGCAAGACAATTACGGATGGTAACCGGAAGTTACATCCGAGATACTATGGCTAAGCCCAAGGTTAGGAAGGTAACCTAACCTTAACAGTATGTACGAAGATTTGGCACTTAAGGTTATCCAACGTAACCTCTTAAGAAATAATCCATGTTTAGTCGTTCCTAAACAATAGGGTTACTAATTGTAACCAAGTAAGACATCTAGTATTGGGGACATACAAAGACTATGTAGGCATGTTGGTTAGGTCACCAACATTCCACAGTACTAATTAGACCCTTACCTATGTCCTTCATCAAGCAGGAGAAAACCTGCAGCTGTACCCGGAGGAGGAGGAGCATTACGCGGGACATAGCAAGAAAGAGGTAAGTACAACTCCGCCTACAGCATAGGCTTTGTTGTGGTATTTGCCTAAGTATGTTAGATGTATGCTAGGGATGTATGCCTTATTGTATGCTGTTGCTATGCTATGTTATATGGTATGCCATGTTGCTTCTATGTTGTGTGACGCCCCGACTTCCCAAGCCAGGTCGACACCATACATACTTGTTCTTTACTTGAAAATTTGAGATAAATTTTTTTTTTAAAAACATATACACATAAGTTATCTTATAAAGAAAAGCTTGTTATATAACGGACTATACTGATAGTAACTTTTTGTGTCTTTAAACTACTTACAAATAACAAAACATAATTTATTTTTGAAATATTAACATACTACTGAAAATCAAATGCGAAAATTTATGCGTAGTGGTATCCCACACCGCCCTTCACCCGCCGCATCGTCCGCATAGCCCACCAATTAAATTGCAGGCTTCTTACCTACAGTATGAAATATAAAGGTGAGCTTTCGCCCAGCAAGTTCAAACATAATCTCACAAAACATTATAAGCATCTTGAGAACATGGCAAACAACACTAACTCATGCATGAACCAATTATGATTGATTGAATGTCTTATGTTTAATTATAGACTCAATCTTTATTATCTTGTCCTAACTGTGGGCCCGTAGTGTTCTTACCAAAAGCGCGCAGCCTCCAGATAAAGCTAGGGTTTGCAAGGCCCTAACAGTTCTGGGAATTCTAACTGGACCCTTCACGATCACGAATTTCGATCACGGAAGGTAATACTAAACTGTAGCCTCCTTGATTAGGGGAGGTTGGTACGACACCTTATTTGATTATTTTACCATGTGATTTAACATTAGTGAACATATTTCATGATGTCACTATGTCATATCATAATCAACATTTGCCATAATATGGCCTTCTTGAAAACATGTCACTTCTGGAACCATGGAATTTTTGAAAACATGGCATTTCTGAAACCATGACATTTTTGTAAACATGGCACTTTTGTAAACATAGCACTTTTGTAAACATAGCACTTTTATAAACATAGCACTTTTGTAAACATAGCACTTTTATAAACATAGCACTTTGGTAAACATAGCACTTTATAGCCATAGCATAGCATCACACATCATGGCACAACATAACAAGTATACTTGAAAATAGTCTTTACTATTTTCATACTGTAGGTGAGGTTTGATACTTGCCTGATCTGCTAGATTCCGGGTTCTGATGTCTTTTACTCGGATTGCAATTGCAGGTTCCTTCCTGCTATTAAAAGAACATAGGATAAGAATCCTATAAAAGTTGGTAACCTTTCCAACATTCTAGTTATATGTCCCCCCACACATGCCTTGGTATCCTATAGGATTACATTGGGTAACCCTTAATTAACTGTTGGGTTAAAGTCGATATCTGATCAACTCATGGTCAACCCTTGGTCAACTATGGTCAACCTTGGGCTTTGAGGCTAAGCCCAGTAACTCGGGTATATCTCCCGGTTACCTTTCGTAAACTAGTCGCTTGCTATATTCTAACTTGAAAAATTAATTTCCCTTACTTGGAAAATTTAGGGAAATTAATCCCAAAACTTCATTTTTAACTTATAAAAATCCTTTACTTAAATCGTTAAAAATTCCAACTCTTGGATTAGTGTTTTATAAAATCATTTGAGGTTGAAAACTGCCCTTGGAACAGTTTTCCATAATCAAAACAATAGTTTGTAGTAGAAAAACAGTTTTCTAGAAACATTTGTAAAACTAGTGGTGCAGGAATTTTCGGATTCCCTGCGCACCCTTCGAAAAACGATTCTAATTTAAAAATCGGTTCGTAATCTGAAAAAGTTTTCTTCATAAAAGTTGTAGCTCTCGAAAAATACTAAAAGTTTCATGTTTAGTAAAAATTCCAATTCGGCCTATATTCGTCCCAGTTTTTGTTTGAAACTGGCTGACCCCGAAAAACTGAGTGAAAACTGGGTCTGGGAATCAGCCACGGGTTTTGGGTAAACGGAGGCCATTGGAGCCTTATTTTGGGAAACGGCCCACGTTGTCCTCTAGGAAAAATCGTTCCGAACAACTTTCGTGTTTTAAGTTTTTCCAAATTCGGCCTCTAAAGGCCTCAAATTTCACTTTTCCCGAAACTGGTCAGGTTTTACCCGAAAATGGCAGTTTTCGGTTTAGGGTTCGTTTTACGTCCTAGACGTGGAACCTAGCTCAACCAGCCACCGCGGGAGCTCTAATACACACATGCAGCGGTTTTCTAACGTTCCAAACCATCATTCTTAAACATAATTGGGGACATACAACTTATCGAACCCTAACATGCGATTCAACAAAATAAATCAAGCATAAGCATACAACTATGCAAGCTCATAATTTAAACTCATAAATCAAACCACCCTTAATCTAAATCAAGCACAACCCTAAATCCAACTTAGGCAAAAACTTAAATCGAGCTTACGCTCTTACAAACCCTTGGAAAATACATTTAAATTTCTCAATTGAAACTTAAATTGAGAAGTTTAAAGTATAAGGAAATTACCTTGATTTGAATCAAGAGTTTTGGCTTGGCTTTTGGGATTTTCTCCTTTCCCTTTGGCTCCTCCTAGAACCGGCCCTAATGGCCAAATGGGTCTCAAAATTTTTTTTCAAAACTTTGTTGGTTTCCCCTGACACTCCTACACTCCGCTTGCTCTCGGTTTTGCAAAATTTTCTTCCGTTCTTGCTCACCCTTAGAAGTCCGGATTGTTGAGGGAGAAAATGGCAAGAGTTTGGCTGTTTTTTTTGAATTTATTTGAGGCCAAAACCACCCCCTATGGCAGCCTATTTATAGGTGGAATTTTGGACTTTTTTGCAAATATTTGGTTCACCTTTGCTCATAAGTCCTTGATGCAAAACTAATTGCACAAAAAATTGCACAAAAACCCTCCATGTGGCTGCCCATTAGAGGAGAACTTGGTGGCCAAGTTTTGAATTTTTCCTAAGCTTATCTTATCTTAATCATGATGTCATAATTAAGGATAAGGTGATGTCATTCACCTTATGCCTTGTTTGGCTACTTCCTCCAACAAGAAATCCATTATAAGCCAATACAGATATTTCTAATACTGTGTTCACTCAAACACAGTATTTATTTAACTAAAATTTATTTGTTGAAAAGAAAACAGACAGTACAAAATTTTTCTTATTTTCCTGAGCCCTTTTTCGTCTCTAATTCCTACTCGGGGTGCTTGATTTTTCTAAGGTGGTTTGTAAAACCTAATCATGCTATCTCTATCATGAAGACGGTTTTTGCAATATTTTTCCATACTGCTAATCATATCACAGTACCGTCTTACTCTAGTCAACCTCTGACTATTCTGGTCAACTTTTGACTTTTTGATCAAACTTTGACCAACATGAGTTTACGAAATTCCGTCATACCTTTTTCCATAAAAAGGCCTGTTACGGAGTCTCATAATTAATTTACCAAGAACTCAACCTCATACTGATAAAATCATGAATCTTGTATTAATATTCATAATTTTCATAAAATTACCCATAAACACATAATACGAGCTTTAGATTTCTTATATACAAGAAAATCATGAGTTCGTAAAAATTTTGGATATTACATGTTGTATGCTAAGTTATGAAGTATGATAAGCTAAGTTCATGATGCATGTTATCACATATGATGTTATGGATAAGACATAAGTTATGAAAGAGTGACATCACGAGGTATGTTCACTAATTTATATGATGAGAATAAGATCAAGTATGGCATGACAAGATGAAAAGAAAGTAAGATGGCGAGCAAGTCGCCTGTGTCGTACCGACCCGCTCGTAGGTCAGGTTGGACTATGGTTTGAGTTGAAAATGGACTGGCCGCCCCAACCACTCCATAGTTGCGCGCCCGGTATGTACACTTATGTTAAGGGGCCCATAAGTAAAGTAAGTATGAAAGTAAGTTAATGTCACGCCCCGACTTACACCATCTACGTAGGGGAACGACTACGTAGACGTGGGCCGGGTCGTCACCTTACTTATATACTTAAATTAAACTTGCGGAAAATTTGGGAAAGATTTTTTTTTTTTTCTTTATTTTAAAACTTTCAACTGATTGGTAGGTACTTCCTAGAGTACCGAACTTTCAAACCTTCTCTTGAAGGCCATCTAAATCATGTTGTAGACCGAACCCGAACTAAGGTGGGTTGGTACCACAAGAGGCAACTTGCTTGCCTTATATAAACTTTGTCACCCATACTTAAAACGTCATGAAAATATGAAAACCCTTTTTCATTACAACATATTTTATAGAGTATATATATTATTATATTTTTTTTTCAAAAGCTGTGGCAGTGTCCATCCCACATTTCACAGTCCGCAGCACCAGCCTTCCACAGTATTGCATCAGAGATTGCTGGCAGGATACTTACCTACAGCATAGACGTAAGACGTGAGCTTTCGCTCAGCAAGTACAACTGTTACATCCGCGACACAAAACATGTCGTTATGCATGAACCATTTATAATCTCTTATGAATCAATTATGGATTTGTAACTTAATTTAGTTCTATTCCTTTACATATCATGTGTGCTCGTACCGTGGTACATAGCCAAGGAATGGTTGGAGGCGGCAGTTCGTTTTAACTTAAACCATGAAACACAAAGTTTAACATGGAGTAGTTTAGGTAGCCTTCCAATCTAACTCAAACCATGAACCATACCATTTAAACCCGCCTTTGTGGCAAGTCGGCACGACACAACATCCTACTTGTCTTGTTCTTACCAAGTGGTTTAACATTAGTGAACATGCTTCATGATGTCACAATATTATAACATAATCAACATTAGCCATAACATGGCCTTCTTGAAAACATGGCATTTTTGTAAACATGGCATAACATGTCATAACATAACTTAGCACATCATAGCCATAGCATAGCATAACACATTATGGCATCACATATCAGCACATCACATCAGGCAAGTAACAACAAAGGGCCTATGCTGTAGGCGGAGTTGTACTTACCTCTCTCGTTATGTCCTACTTAGTGCTGCTTCTCCTCTGGGTACAGCTGCAGGTTTCCTCCTGCTAGTTGAAGGACATAGGTAAAGGTAAGGGTCTAATTAGTATTGTGGAATGTTGGGGATCTAACCAACATGTCTACATATTCCTAGTTGTATGTCCCCGATACTAGATGTCTTACTGGGTTACAAATAGTAACCCTATACCTTAGCCCAGTTTATTAATCTTGGTGTCCTTTAGGGTTATCTTGACTAACCCTTAAGGTTATACTAAAATCCACTTGTTAGTCAACCAAAGTCAACTATGATCAACAATGGTCAACTTCGGTCAACTATGGTCAACCCTTGTTGGGTCAACCTTTGGGCCTTGGGCTTGACCCAGTAACTCGGTTATAACTCCCAGTTACCTTTCGTAAACTAATCGCTTGCTATACTCCTACTTGCAAAAATTCATTTTCCCTTACTTGGAAAATTTAGGGAAATTAATCCCAAAACTTCATAAAAAATCCTTTACTTAAATCGTAAAAATCCAAACTCTTGGATTAGTGCTTTATAAAATCATTTGAGGTTGAAAACTGCCCTTGGAACAGTTTTCCATAATCGAAACAATAGTTTGTAGTAGAAAAATAGTTTTCTAGAGACATTGGAAAGGCTAGTGGTACAGGAATTTTCGGATTCCCTGCGCACCCTTCGAAAAGCGACCCCAGTTTAAAAATCGGTTCGTAATCTGAAAAAGTTTTCTTCACTGAAAGTTGTAGCTCTCGAAAAATACTAAAACTTTCGTGTTTTACAAAAATTCCAATTCAGCCTAGATTCGTCCCAGTTTTTGTTTGAAACTGGCTGATCCCGAAAAACTGAGTGAAAACTGGGTCTGGGGATCAGCCATGGGTTTTGGGGTAAACGGAGGCCATTGGGGCCTTATTTTTGAAAACGGTTCAAGTTTCCCCAGGAAAAATCGTTCCGAACAACTTTCGTGTTTTAAGTTTCTCCAAATTCGGCCCCTAAGGGCCTCAAATTTCCATTTTCCCGAAACTGGTCAGTTTTACCCGAAAATGGCAGTTTTCGGTTTTAAGTTCGTTTTACGTAAATTTTACGTGCACACTACCTCGAACGGCTTCGGCGTGAGCCTACGACGACCTGCAATGCTTCTAACGTAACACATGCAGTCATATATCATTTAAACATCTTCATGCAAAGCAAAACCCTTGGGTGTTCTTGCACCAAACCAGGGTTTGCAAAACGTTTGATTTGCAACACCATACATCAATCAAACACAACCCTAAAATCCTAATTAGGGCAGAAAATTAAATGAGCTTATGCTCATACAAATCAAGCTTGAAATACATTTAAATTTCCCAAATGAAATTTAAATAAAACACTTAGGGTTAGAGGAATTTACCTCTAGGGTTTGGAAGTTGGTTTACTAGCTTGGATTCCAAACTTCCTTACTCCTCCCTTTTGGCTGCCAACAAGTCCGGATTTCCCCTCCAAATGGGGTTCCAAATTTTCGGCCATAAACATAGGAAACAACACACATAAGCATCTAGATCCAAACTCAATAAAAGACTTAGGGTTAAAGGGATTTACCTCTAGGGTTTGGAATTTGGTTTCTCAAGCTTGAATCCCAAATTTTCCCTTTCTCTTGGCTGCCACTAAAACCGGCCTTGCTCCCCTAAAGCACCAAAATTCTCAGCCACTTGATGGCTGCCTCACTAAAAATCCGGCCATCAAGAAATCCGGCCAACTTGAAATTTTTCTTACTTTCCTCTCAAGAAATCCGACCACCACATGGTCTTTTCTCTTGCTTGCGGTTCGGCTTCTAATGGAAGGGAAAGGAGAAATGAAAGGCTTAGAATGGGTTTTATTGGTTAATGAGCAAAATACTTGCTCATCAAGCCACCTAGGTGAGGTGGTGTGGCCTTATTGGCTAGCCATTCCCTTGGAGAACAAGGGAAGACTTCTTTCCCTAAAATCCAATGATGATTTGATGAGGTGTCCTCCCCCCCATTGGTGTGGTCGGCCATAAAGGAGGCCTTGGAGGCCAAGTACTTGCTCACCAAGGCAAGTGCTTGTTCAACAAGCAAAAGCTTGCTTACCTCACCTAGCTTGTGTCACCATGCTTGCATCATTTGTTGACATCATCAAGCAAAATTGCTTGCTCTCCAAGCCATAGACAACCGGCCATTGTGTGAGCCAAGAATGGCTTGTCCAACAAGCTTGCTTGTTCACCAAGTTTACTTAGTCACCAAGTAACCCTTGCTTACCTCATCTTGATGACATAACCAAGCTTACCTAAGCATGCTTTCATAAGCAAATTTCCTTGTTCCCCAAGCATGAAGAAACCGGCCATGAAGTGCCATGTGGACCAAAAATTGGCTTGTTCAACAAGCTTTGTTTGCCTTGTTCACCAAGCTACCCAATGTAACCGATCAATGTAACCGGCCATTGGCTTAGTTCAACTCTAACTGGAGACTTGGTTAGGAATATCCATAAATTCCATAATTCAAAAATTACATACTTACTTACTTTTCTTAAAATTGCACTTTAATCCTTAATGACAAAATACTTGCACTTTAGTCCCTGTGAGGTGGACGGTGTTGGTGGAGCCACTTGGCTTCAATTCCATACATAATGGTCCACTAAATTCCCAAAAATCCTTAATATAGGGTTACAGTCCATTTCTCTACTAACTTAATCAGTACTAATACTGTTTTTCACCAGAACAGTGCTATTATACTGGACTACAGTCCAGAATTCCTTTGTGTAAAATTGGACTGCGTATAGAATTTTTCTTCTTAGAACTTAAAACTGCTAAATCCCCATTGCTCCAAATATTATTCACGATTATTCTAGAGCGATCTCATACCTTTGACTTTTTGGTCAATTTTGACTATCTTGGTCAAACTTTGACCATCATGAAATCGTGAAATTTCATCACGTCATTTTCCTTTAAAATGCCTTAAACTGGCCTAAGTAATCCATCGTTGAGTCTCGTAACTAATTAACTGAGAACTCAAACTTATACCGATATTCTATCCAAACATGATCTAGACTTAAGTTTTCCTCATTCAAAGGAAATCTAGAGTCATAAAAATTCGGGTTATTACAGTTAAGAACGAATCAAGCATAATACGAGCATAAATGAATCATGCATTATGATGTGAATGTTATGCTATGATAAATGAAGTTATGATATGGTATGATATGCTACGATGAGTTAAGTTAGGATGTGTAAGATGAGGCTATGTTTGTTTATGTTGCGGTATAGGAAGTTGTACTTGCTGAGCGAAAGCTCACTGTCTTACGTCTATGCTGTAGGTAAACAACCTGTCAGCAATGGATGATACAAGATGGAAGGGCGTGGCGGGGCAAACTGTGAAATGTGGGAGATCAAGCCGCTACGCGTTTTGTTCCCTAAATATTTATTTTATGTTAAATATTCTTATAAAGACACATTTATACGTTGCACGTTTTTATGCCCGTATAAAAAAAAATTCCGCTGTTTTTCGTTAAGTATATAAGGTAGTACGAGAAGATAAGTAAGCATGTATGTATGGTAACGGCCTGTGCTAGGCGGGTCGTTACAAAGAAAATACAACGATGAATGGAAACAACTCAATGTCGACAAAAGAGTTATGCCGACCTTGAATTTCAAGAAGGAGACTTTGTTTTCTTGAAGGTAGCACTGATGAAGGACATGATGTGATTCGGAAAGAAGAGCAAGTTGAGTATGAGGTACATAGGACCCTTCAAGATCGCAGAACATGTTGGTAAGGTAGCTTATAGATTAGCATTATTATCAGAGTTGTCAGCAGTGCACAACGTCTTTCATGTCTCAATGCTGAAGAAATATGTCTTGGATCCGTCTCACATAATGGAGTATGAACCAATCCAAGTTCACTAGGATCTCACTTACGAAGAAAAGCCCATGCAAATTCTAGCTCGTGAAAAGAAGACTCTTAGAAACAAGACCGAACCCTTAATCAAGGTGCTATGGAGAAATCACAAGATTGAGGAAGCCACTTAGGAACCATGAAGACAAAGTGAGAAAAATTTTGTTCTAATTTTCAAGGACAAAAATTTTGTAAGGAGGGTAGATTGTGACGCCCTAGAAATTCATAAACTTGATTTGATGAATTATTATCATGGATTTCCTTTATTAATATACCTCTAATAAATTATTTTGATAAACATCAAATTTCAAGATCATGATTGATTTATATGTATCATCAGTATGATAATGTCAATGATCTAATAATGTTGAGTTTCTCTATTTAAATGAGAAATTATAGATACATAGAAAATGAGTCGAATGACAAATAAATTTATACAAAAAATTTATTATGTCGTATTAGAGGGATAAATGTTAATTTTTGGAAAGGAACTGTAATTATTATTAATAGGTCAATTTGATGACCTTAATATTTATTTTGGTCATACCAATACTTAAGTATTGAGAGTAAGATTGAAAAAATTAATATGTCGCATAGATAGGAGATGAATGGTTAAGATTGATTAGGAGTAAATCCAAAGCTGAAGAATTGAGATTAGATTGGAAATCAATGGTGTACATTTCATGTGAAATGATCCTAGGAAAATCAATGGCCAAGTTTTAGATACTAAGTGACCAATGAGGGGTTAGGTCAAGGATTGGTGTGGTGGATGATCAAATGGGTGAGATCAAAGATGATAACCCCTGATCATTGGATGGAAAAATGGGAGAAAGAAAAACAAAAATAAAAATGGGAGAGTACGAGGGAGAATCAACTATTGCTAATCAAAAAGCAAGAAGATGTTTGAATTAAGGTAAAAGTGGTGTGTTGTGTATGCATGCAAACCCAAGTAAGAATTTGTATGGTTAATTTAGGCAAAAATGACAAGAAGCAAGAACTTGAAAATGACTTAGAGGTACAAGTTGAAGGGGACCATTTATCATCATTTTGTGCAAAAAAAAATACCACATCAAAAACCCCTTCAAAGTGCCATTTCAAGCTGTAAATTATAAAATAATTTTCCCCTCAAAAGACAGTCCCATTTAAGACACATATTGGTTGAAAATAAACCCTAACATCTCATTTCATTCTCACACAAGTTAAGCTAAAAAACCTAGCTTCTCTAGCCACAACCAAGTTCAAAAATTACCAACACTATTCTCCATC
>CM019751.1:351067-473567 GCA_009761775.1 Ficus carica | reverse complement strand
CACATAGATCACATGCATTTTGAACATTTATGTTGTGATGTGTGATGGTTTGATCTATGAAAATATTTTGTGAGATATAGTTTGTGCTTGTTGAGCGAAAGCTCATAAGTGTGTGTTCGTGCTGTAAGTAACGCGGGTAAGCAACTTGCCACTTAGATGTTTTCCGGATTGACGAAGCAGTGCGGAGGCGATGAAGGAAGAGAGTGAGATACTACCACGAATTTAATTTTCACATATAGACTTCTTCAATTATTTTGTCGATTATATTTACAACTATGTTTTTACTATTTTGGTACTACTAAACTAGTAGGAGTACTTATGAGAAAAAGACTTTAGAGTCTTTCCTTTTAACTCACATGACATTATAGCTTTTTAAATATTATCTAAGTATGAATTGAATAGGATATTTATTATCTAGAGATTTTCAATTTTCTCGGTTAAAAATCTTAGTATATTTAACTTTTGAAGTATGAGTATGATTTGTTTGTTTGTTTGTTTTTGTTTTTGTTTTTTTAATTTATGTATTTTTGGAACATAACATAAATAAGTGTTAAGATTAAATGAATTAAGAATAAGTAAGTTAATTAACGGTTCGAAAAGTCGGGTCGTTACATCCTGAAACCTTACCCCAACTCCAACCCCAAGACCCGACCCTGACTCCCATTCTAAAACAAACCTGACCTCGATCTCGACCCCGACCCCAAACCCAAAGCCCAATCCTGAAACCCAACCCCGTCTCCGGCCCTGACCCCAACCTGGGTCATGAAACTCGACTTCGGCACTTGTCCCGAAACCCATCTCCGGTCCTAGGGTCATGAACGAAATTTTTTCTTTTGAAATCTCAATTCTTAATACAATACAATATAATACAATATAGTGACAAACAAGCATTGTATCGCCTAGTATAATAGAATAATATAGTGCAAAACGAAACATCATTTTGTATAATAACAGTATAAAACAATACAATACATATTACATAATACAATATAATATAATAAGACGAGCGAAACATATCCTAAAAGACCAAAATTACCCCAAACCACCTTTCTCTCCCTTCCTTCCCTCAACTGCTCTCTTTTCCATGAACAGTCTTGCTCTTCAATTATTTAAAGCATCTCTAATTAATTTTTAAATAAATGTTAGTCAATGCCAAATTTTGGCATTTCAGTGAACAATTGTCTCTTGATGAAGTGTTATTTTGAAGGTAAATTTGAAATTAAACTTAGTGAAAAATTTTCTACAAAATACAGTAAATGTTAAATTTGGCGTTTGATTATTATTCGTTGGAGTTTTAACTTTTTTAATCTAATCATCATTATTTTTATCCATTTCAAAATAATTTAGAAACTGAATTTTACTTTCATAAATTTCAAAACTTAATAATAATGATAAAAGATAGATACATCATTAACATTAACGGTTTAAATTCATAAATAGCACATGAATTATATACTTTGTCTTATGTTGGTCTCCAACTTTTGATTTTATGCATCACACTCCGCTGCACTTTTAATTGTTAGGTCAATAGTCCTCCTGTCAATATTCTACAAAAGATTATACATAAATCATGATCACATGAGCTTTTTTTTATAGATAAAGCCATAATCAAATATACTTTGGAAGATACAAGAATAAAAGATATTTTGAAAGCGAGCTATATTTTAATCAAAGATATATAACGTAAATTTTATGTCATAAGATATTTTGATGGTACAGTTTCCATACAACAACTATTTAACTGTGATTTTAATTGTAATAAAAGCTTAGTATGTGATATGAAAGTGTTTAATTATAATTATTTGTGAAAGTAACCCATATATTAAGATAGTATTAACTAGCTACGTTGGCATAAACCGCAACCACTTGGAAATCTCCTCCTCGTCGGAAAGCTTTCTAACTCCGCCATACAATTGATCTACTCGGTTCCCTTCTCCAGGTTGGTGCTTCCGATTTATAATGGTTTTTATTGAGCGTGGAGAGTACTGATTGAACTCCACTACTATTGTATCTGCAAGCAAAAGGCCTCCTTGTGAGTTGTGAAATGACTAACATATATATATATATATATATATATATATAGGGTTGGTATATTGGATACAAGACTTTGCATATATATAAAATTAGCGTCCAAACTGGTCCAATGCATTTGTAGGTTACTGCCTGCACAAAGTCCATGAATATCCCAAATGACAAACAAAAGAAGAAGAAATTCCAGAGAATTTCAAAATCTAAAGTGATTATCTTAATTAATTACCACTGTAATGGCAACAACAATGATTCAAATTTCCATCACATTGCTTCAGGTGACCAACAACAGCATACCACCAACCTACAATGCAGTTTTAGAAATGATGAGGGCCTTAATGCAATTTTAAGTTAAAGGTTTGAATATATATTTTTTTTGGAGCTTAGAGAATAAACCATAAGGCATTCTTTCATGACTTTTCCACTGGATCTCAATATGGTCGCCGGGTTTTAAATCATGTAAGCAATCAGACGCATGAGGCGTGAATGGAGGCGTGTCGACCGGCGGGGCTCTTATCCTATCCCACTTTACATTTGCCTCTGTTGTCCCCCACACTTGAGAAGGATACCTGCTATACGGAATAGAATCCAGACTCATGATGAGTTCAAGACGAATCCTTCTTTAGGAGTGAAATTGTATAGAAATTGTTAAATGAGAACAGTACGTAATTTTAGTGAAGATGCATTAAGATATTCAAACGTCAGATCTTTGGAACTTCAAAGAACAAAACTGATTCTATTAGTTATGGCCATAGGTTGGAGCACCAAAAAAGGGGAGGAGTGATGCATAATAATTATCAACTTTTAAATTTATTAGTTCAACAAAGGTTTTCATATTTATTAACTACAAGTAATGCATGCCTTAAAATTATGTGTTCATTTGATTACGTAAATAATTATACAATCAAGACTTACGTGTTAACGAAATCATGACATAGCACGGTATGCACAGGCACGAGCACGGACGCAAAGATAAATGTGCCATTCGATGATTGAAATTTTTATTTTTATTTTTATTTTTATTTATGATATTTTGTGAAATCTAGAATGTGGAGTCTAATTATTGTCTTGGTACGGATTTGGCATGCAGATGGCCAAAACTTAGTAAGGTACAGATATTGGGGTATTTACATCATGTATTTGTTGTTGTCCTAGATTTATACTTATATTAGAGTCTAACGTTTTGTTTGGTGTTTTAATTCGAACTCAAATTTTTCATTTCAATTTTTATCTTATTCTGAAAAGTCAACAAAAATTACAATTAATTTTTAAAAAGTCAACAAACTCCAACTTAACAATTTCATCTCCAACTAACGAACTAAACAGAGGCTAAGATGTACAGAGTCCGTGATTTCTCTTGGAATTTGTATTCTTCTATCTTAGTGAAATTTTGCTATGGTAGTTAGTGGACGTAGCTGTTACATTAAAGACAGACTACTATAAATTTTGTGCATGATTTGGTTGTTATATTTTATTTGATTTCTATTTCTCTCAGTAGTAAAGAATTAGGTCATCTAATTTACTGATGTAGCAAGACACAATAGGACAACACAACACAATATTTGCATGACTATAGTTTTCTATATAAGTACTTTTCTCACCACACAACAGAAGATGGATTAGTAAATTCTAATGGAAGTCTTTTTCAACAATGTAGATCTTCCCGTACCTTGCCCGGAAGGTGTCAGTCCGATAATCATAGCTAACCTGAGCATCATAACATAACAGCATAACTCCAGTATAACCGCTCTGCATCCAAAAAACAGATCACAAAGACTTCACTGCAATATCCCGACACATAGTTGGAAGCAAATATCAATGGTTGCTTATTTAAACAAGAAGAGAATAACATGTTACACGAAATAGGAGAGTTTTCGAACAAATATTACGTCTCCGTAGTAGACCTGGGCTGGGAACCAGAACTTGCCGCTCTCAAGAGCGAGGTAGAAAGCCTTAACCGAACCAGCTGGTAAATTAGTGGAACCCACCTTGTAGCTCTTTTCTGGTTTTGACCTAATCACTGAAATTCGCTGTTCGTTGCGAGGAGAATTCAACAATCTCTTTATCCTTTTCCGGGAAGAGAAGTTTGGTCTACTCCATAAGGCCACATGAGACTGCCATTCTAGGTAAGCAAGATCACCGATCCATTTTCGGTACGCAGCATCACCAATCACTTTACCCCATTTCCGCGTCAAGTATTTCTCCCATAAATGGTCACTAGTACACATTTCCCTGAAAAAGGAACAAACTTCTATCATGTTGCACAAATCGGACGGTAATAGCAGCTCAAAAATGCACTCCAAGATCAGTTCAGGCAAATCTAGAAGGGTTGTTGTAGTCTCTTTATCATTCGTATTCTCCGCACTTGAACAAGAAGCCATCCTTTCCAAATAAAGGTAAATCTTTTACACTGTTAAAAAGAAGCTTAAAAAAAAAAAAAAAAAAAACAACTGCAAGTTTCAACGGATTAATTGTTGAAACTTTGCATAACTTCCACAAACTTCAATACCTTTAAACTTGCTACTTAAAGACTAAATTGATCCTTGTGAACCATCTATACGTGGATTAATATTGTTGAGTGTTTACACGAAGATATTGGTGAATTTAATTTTCATTCCACAAGAAAAAAGACAACTTTAATCAAGGCCCTCCAGAGTTTGCCTAGCTTGTTATGGCACCCCACTGATGTTTCCAATGCCGTGTCAAATTGTTTTCCTCTCCAACCGTTTTAAATTGGATCATGATCTCTATGTGGTTCTCTATTGTATCTGTGTATACATATATATATATATGTATATATATAGGTATTTCCTCCCAAGGGGAATTAAGAATTGTCCTTTAGGTCTCGTTATCATCAATGCAGAATTTTGGAATGAACGAAAGCTTTGGAGATAATTCTTTTTTATTTTTTTAGTTATAATAATGAAACGTATTATAACCATATTGAGAAAATGTTTTAAATTGGATCATGATTTCTATATGGTTCTCTATTGTATGTGTGTGTGTGTGTGTGTGTGTGTGTGTGTGTGTATATATATATGTATTTACAAAGGTATTTCCTCCCAAGGGGAATTAAGAATTGTCCTTTAGGTCTTGTTATCATCGATGCAGAATTTTGGAAGGAACAAAAGCTTTGGAGATAATTCTTTTTTATTCTTTTAGTTATAATAATGAAACGTATTATAACCATATTAAGAAAATGTTTTAAATTGGATTACGATCTCTATATGGTTCTCTATTGTATATATGTATACATATATATATATATATATATATATTTCCTCCCAAGGGGAATTAAGAATTATCCTTTAGGTCTTGCTATCAATGCAGAATTTTGGAAGGTAGCTTTGGAGATAATTATTTTTTATTCTTTTAGTTATAATAATAAAACATATTATAACCATATTGAGAAAATATTTTAAATTGGATTGTAATCTCTATATGGTTTTCTATTGTATACATATATATATATATATATATGTATATATATAGGTATGTTCTCCCAAGGGGAATTAAGAATTGTCCTTTAGATTTTGTTATTATCAATGCATAATTTTGAAAGAAACAAAAGCTTTGGAGATAATTCTTTTTTATTCTTTTAGTTATAATAATGAAACGTATTATAACCATATTGAGAAAATGTTTTAAATTGGATCATGCATCTCTATATGGTTCTTTATTGTATATGTGAATACATATATATATATATAGGTATTTCCTTCCAAGGGGAATTAAAAATTGTCCTTTAGATTTGTTATAATCAATGCAGAATTTTGAAAGAAACAAAAGCTTTGGAGATATTTTTTTTTTCTTTTAGTTATAATCATGAAACGTATTATAACCATGTTGAGAAAATGTTTTAAATTGGATCATGATCTCTATATGGTTCTCGATTGTATATGTGTATACATATATATATATATATATGTATATATATAGGTATTTCCTCCCAAGGGGAATTAAGAATTGTCCTTTAGATTTTGTTTCATCTATGCAGAATTTTGAAAGAAACAAAAGCTTTGGAGATAATTCTTATTTATTCGTTTAGTTATAATAATGAAACGTATTATAACCATGTTGAGAAAATGTATTAAATTGGACCATGATCTCTATATGGTTCTCTATTGTATATGAGTATATATATATATATATATGTATATATATATATAGGTATTTCATGTCAAGGGGAATTAAGAATTGTCCTTTAGATTTTGTTATCATCAATGCAGAATTTTGAAAGGAACGAAAGCTTTGGAGATAATTAGGGGGAGTTTGGGAGCTCAGTTTGGACTTGGGAATTTCAGTTCAAACTGAACTGAAATCGTTTGGCTCAACGGTTCAGTCCAAACTAAGGACTGAACCGTTATACAGTAGTTTGAGTTGGAGCACTGTTGCCCTGCTCGCCCCCTGCTCGCCCACGTGCTTCGATTCCCTTTACTCTGTTCAAGCATTGAATCAGCGAAGAAACAAATCTCCTCGGGCTGGCGAAGATCAACAATGGACTTTCTCTCTCTACTTTCTCTCTCTAGATCAGCTTCCCTACCCACTGTAACACCCGAATTTCTTCGGTTCATATTTTTTTTAGAAATTTCATGTAAATATTTACCGTAATCGGTATTTCATGAGGAAGTTCGTTTTAGAACTTAATTTTGTGTCACGAGTTCTTAAGATTTATTAAGACTCAAAAACAAATTGCATGAACTCGCAAAAGACCTTTATGAGTGAAAGGAGGTCGTATTTGCACATTTCAAGACAAGTCGATGTTGACCAATAAGTCAGTTAGACCAAAACGGTCGAAAACGTCAAACAAGAATTTTATGATCGCAGTACAAGTGAAACTACTGCTAAAAACTCATTTCTTGATCAAGATGAGTTTGAATAGAATTAAAATCACCTTAGAAAAATCAAGCATACTAAGCTAGAGTTCAGGGCGAAAGGATTCGGAAAAATGAGAGAAAATTTTTTCCGATCGAGTTTTTCACAGATCGAAATTTTAAATGCAATGTAATTTTCGATACTGGGTATTTAAGCAACTCAATATTAAAATTTATTGCAATGTGTTGAAATTACACAATTTTTCAAAAAGATTGAACCAAACAAGCCATTAAGCTTAATTACATCACAATTAAGTTAAGTTAGGACATAACCCTTCACACACTTGGACCAATGAGCATGTGACACCTCATCTATGAGTTGTCAACCACTCCCCACTTCTCTCCCCTTAGCAGCCGGCCACTTAGCCCCCTTTGGGCAATGGCTTGCAAAAATTGGAGGACCAAATAGCAAGTTTTGGACCAAATTTACCTTGGAAAAGAAAGCTAGGATTTCCCCTAGCTAGAGGCACTATTTCTAGGGATTTCAAACCCCAAAAAGACAGCAGCCCTTAACCCATTATCAGCCATACCATTGGCATTTCCCCTCCAAGAAATCCGAAGAAGAGAGAGAGAAGAGAGAGAGAGAGAGATTAAGAGAGTTTAAGCCAAAAATTTTGGTGAGAAAACCCCCTAGAGCCTTCGGTTTTCTTGTGAGTTCAAAGGAGAGATTTGTTCAAAAAATTTTCCCATCTCTTTCCCATCTTGCCGAGTGTTTGGGAGCTGAGAAAATCCAAGAAAAAAATTTCGGGTTTGGCTAGAATCAAGGGTTGAGTGAGGGTGTGATCTAGAGCCAAGAAAAACCAACCATTTTGTGAGTTGGTGCTTAGGGAGATCCACGGATTTTAAGGTAAGATTTTTGGGCATTTTCTTCTCTTTTGCCAAGGTTGGTTGGGGGAGGAAGTTAACAAAATTTTGTGACCATTTTTGAGGTCCAAACCGTGCACTTTGGAGGCTAATTTTCGACTAGGATCAAGCTTGTGACACCCTCGGATTCTTGAGGTAAAAAATCCGAACTTTACCCTAGTTCTTGGTTCAAATTTTTGGTTCATTTTCTCAAGGGTTTTACCGTGTATTTCAAGCCAAAAAGTTGTAAGAGCTTAAGCTCATAATTTTCGGTTTTAGCCCTAAATAGCTTAGGTTATATTTTTATGCTTGATTTAGGTTTTTGAGGTGATTATTTTGTATGTTTGGTTGGTGATATGCTCTATGATTTTTGTGTGCTAGAGATGCATGCTAGGGTTTCTATTTAAGGGTTTTATGTCCCTAATATGTTTATCAAATTTCTAGATGCATGTTTTAGGGTTTGTATGATGATATGGTTGAACTATGTTGTATGTATGTTTATCTCTCAAAACCGTGGACCAAGGGGTCTCGGCCTTGAGTCGAATCCGAAATCACGGGATTTAAAGTTTTATGTGTATGAGGGACGTTAGAGGACGTGCATGTGTTAGTAGGTCCCGCATTGGGCGGTCGAGCTAGAGCGACGCATAGGGACGTAAAATTTGGACTAACACCAAAACTGCTCTCGGGTCCAACACCCGGAAGCTCGGAAAAGTGGGATTTACAGGTCCTTAGAGGCCGAATGGGTAAAAACTTAAAACACCAAAGTTGTTCGTTAGGGTGTTTCCTAGGGGACAGCATGAACAGATTTCAAAAATAAGGCTCCAATGGCCTTTTTTTTTTAAAGAAAAACCGAGAACTGGTCAGGGTGACCAAGTTCCAACGATTCACATGTGTTCAAACAAAAACTGGTATCAATTGAGCCAGAATCCGAAAATGTTCAAAACATGAAAGTTTTAGATCTTTTTGTTAGCTACAACTTTTGTGAAGAAAGCGTTCCCAAATTCGTTTTAGATTTTAAGTTATGAATTTTCAAAAAAAAGCCGTGCAGTGAGCAAAATCTCATGCACGGGATTGTCTAGACCAATGACTAGGAAAAACGTTTTTCTAACTTTCAAACATCATTTTCAAACCCGAAAACCGTTCCAAAGGCGGTTTTTGATCCCCAAATTTTATAGAAATATTGTCAAGTGTTTTGTAATTTTCAAGACAAGTTTGGGTGCTATTCACCAAACTTACTTAAATAAACAAGAAAATGATATTTTTAAACAAGTTCAAGGTTTTCAAGATTAAAATGAGTAAGATACTGCGTTAGTAGCAGGAAAATTATTCCGAGTTACTAGGGCCTTACCCAAGCCCAGAGTTAACCTTTCGGATTGAGGGTTAAGTTAAGATTATGATTCTCTACATGAACCCTTAATTAATATTTCTGTTGTGGGTTACGCCGTGTGACCCCTTCACATGTGTTAGTAGAGGGACATATAACCGAAAAATATATATGTTGGTTTAATCCGACATTAAACGATCCTAGAATAGAGACCTCACGTGTTAACGTCCATGGGCAGGAGGTGACCTGCTAGCGTGCTCGGGAAAGGAAATTCGATCACGCGAACAACGAAGACAAGGTAAGTACAACGCCGCCTACAGCATAGGCTAGAGTTGTATGTTTATCTAACATGTTTGCTTTACACTGTTTAAGTGTTATTTGATGATTTGCTCGATGGTTGCAATATGCTTACTGTATGATGAATGTTTCAAATGCTAATGCCATGCTTTAAAAGTATGTTTCAAGTATTGTTATTATGCTTACATGAAAAAAATACGCATGTCCATACATTGATAGAACATGAGATTAGGAGACATCACATAAGTATGCTCACTAATCTATCAAGAGGAAAGATGTCAAGAAAGACATACAAACGGAACGTTTGAGAAAAGGCCTCAAGAGCCAGTGTCGTGCCCCATGATGACGATCGGGTCGAAAGCTTGGGTAATCTCCTCAAGCTGCGCGCCGGGTACGTGCACATCAAGTTAACGGGCCCACAAGTAAAATCAACAAGATAAAGTTTGATACAAGAAAGCAAGCATAACTGGACATAAACGGTTCATGCATTTCACGATAGAATGTCACGTTTAAGATGAAGAAATCGATGATATGATGCCATGTTTATGCTTTCATGTTTAAGATGCCATGTAAAAGGTTATGTATGTTTCATGTAATTGGTTCGCGGTATAGGAGTTGTACTTGCTGAGCTTTCGCTCATTGTTTGAAGTTTTTGCTGTAGGTAAACAGCCTGTTTTGAATTAACTGCATGGTGGAGGGTGAAGCCGGTGGCTGTGAAATGATGAACGGGTTGGGATTCGCAACTCAGAAAGATTTCATTAATATATCTATTTTGAGAAAACAGACAGTTATTTTATTTACGTATGAGTGTATGTAAATAATTTCTAAGTATAATGCTTCCGCTATTAATAAAAAAAAAAAAAAAAAAAATCCCCACTATTTTCATGATTAGAAATGGGATAAAACAAGTTTAAGTTCAAGTAAGTTAAGTCAAGTGACGGCCTGTGCAAGGCGGGTCGTCACAGATTGGTATCAGAGCGGTTCCCTGCGACATCATTTCACGGTCTGCCTGCCATCGCCGGCACCATATGTAAGTTTAGATTTACTTTATGTTTTATATATGTATGCTTATAGTTAAGTATTGCGTGTTAGATACGGTACGATGGACCCCATGATGACCGAAGAGGATAGAGACTCCGTTACGGTTTTCTTCCGCGCACACCCCCTATCCTTTGACAGCACGAGGCGTACAGTGCACGTCGAGGCGTGGCTCCACGATATGGAGCAAACATTCTTGATGTGTCACATCCCGGACTATCTGGAAATCATGCTCGCTGCTAAATGTCTTTACGGAGATGCGCGGCTATGGTGGATCGACATTGGTGAGCGTCAGGTGCCTAGTCGCACCTGGGCACAGTTTCGTGCAGTGATGTTAGAGCGCTACGGACCACTCCCACCTAGAGATGAGGGTACACCTGCTAGAGATCCGGATATTTACCGTGATATGCGTCATACACGGTACCAGGTGTTATCCCAGGCCTGGCACGCATACCCGGGCGAGACGATGAGCCACTACTGGTGGAGGTTTGAGGAGATGATGCATCCCCATGTACCCCAGGATCTTCCAGAGCCCCAGTTGGAGGCAGTGACTCTACTAGTGAACGGAACGCCGCCTCACATCAGACAGCATGTTCCGCAGCCTACCCTACACTCGACCGTCGCTGGGACCCTCGACGATATCTTAGCGGCAGAGATCATTGCTCAAGACGCCGGGAATGATGCTCCAGCGAACCCTGAGCAGCCCCCAGTCGATGATGCTGATGAGCCCGAGCCACAGTATGAGGTGGGGCCGCATGCCGGCGAGGACGAAGATCCTCAGTATGAGGTCGGACCACTTGAGGATGAGATGGAGCACGCCCAGAATCCACTCATCATCATATCCAGTGATGATGAAGATGAGGAGGGCGACGATGAAGACATGGAAGATCCCGAGGAGATCCCGGACGACGAGGAGGATCCCGAAGAGTTTCCCCTCGAGGACGAGCCACATCACATCGTGCCAGATGACGGGGACTGGGAAGATGATTTAGGGGACGATACGGATTCTGATATATCCGCGCTTGAGATCGAGGTCATCCGTTAGATTAGGGCCGTTTTGTTTCGTACCCTCTTTCTTTTGTACTAGAATTTTATTTATATGTATTATGTATATTCGGACGTTAGGATGTACCTTATGTATGATGAATGTGTTAGATCACTTCCATCTTGTTGTTTTAACCATGTGTATTTTTGTAAAGTGACAAGTATTTTTGAAAATAGGTATATATATATCAGTACCCGGCACCTTTTTGAAAAATACCGAGGGAATCATGTATTTTGAAAAGCCTTGTATTTTGATTATGTACAAAGAGACCGTGCAGACACGGGTTAAATGAAATCAATTGATATTTTCATTTCTCTTTACGAGTTTCTTTTTACAAGTAAATATGTCATTAAATATCTGCCTTTGAGTTATGGCAAGATACAAGTATATTATGATGTTACATGCATGTTGTGATGTTTTATGATATAATGATAATAATTATATGAAAGAAGAGATGTGATTAATATCTTTTCTTGCTATAGAGGTTACAAGATGGTACGTCCGAGGAGAACAATGCCGGTAAATCCTCCAGCACAGGATTTGACCGCCATACTAGCAAATATACAACGCCAGCTGCAAGAGCAGCAACAAGAGATGACTCTTATTCGTGAGCAGCTAGCTCAGCAGAATCAGGGACCCAGAGTCTAAGAGGTTCCACCACAGGCACAGCCAGTCCCTCCGGCAGTGCCGCCAGTGCAACCTATTCCTCCCGTAGCACCCCAAGTGCCGAATATTCCTCCGGTAGCCCAACCAGAGGTCAGGCAGGAAATTCCGCGGAACGCTGAGGTTCCGGTACCCCGGCGGAAGTACATATGCAGCCACAGCCGGTGAGAGAGGACCTTCTGTATGAAAGGTTCAGAAGGATGAAGGAGCCCGAGTTCGAGGGGCCAATTGATCCGATTGCAGCCGACAACTGGCTGATCGACATGCAAGTCATTCTGGACTTTATGCGCCTGACCGAGCAAGAGAAAGTACTCTGTGCATCCTTTGCGCTGAAAAAGGACGCGAGGCACTGGTGGATAACAGTGCAGATGAGAAGAAATGTGCTGAATATGTCCTGGCAAGACTTCGTGGATGAGTTCAGGGCTATGTACTACAACAAAGAAGTCCTGGCTGCCCAGCAGGACGAACTCACCAGCTTCACTCAAGGCTCCATGACAGTGATGGAAGCTGTCAAAAAGTTCGAGCAATTGGCCCGGTTGTGCCCGAACTTAATTACCAGTGAAACTGAGAAAGTGCGGTTGATGATGAAGATGTTCCGCACGGATATTGCCCGCCAAGTGAGTGCCGGAAACAGTCCCCCTGTAACAGTGTCGGACTGTATTGAGAGAGCCCTGAGAGCCGAGTATTGGATCAACAGGGATAAGGAGGCCAGAGTCCAATTTTACCAGTCCAAGAAAGAAGAGAAAGCTCTAGCCAAGACGAACCAATCCCGTCAATCCACGGAAGCTAAGCCACAAGCCCAGGCCAGCAACCCAAATGCACAAGGTCCCCGACAACCCGGAAAGAACAAGCGGAAGGGGAATTTCCACAACCAGGGACAGCAGAGAAATTTCCTCCAGAAGAGAAACAACCAAGGCAACGAGAGGAACAAGAATAGTTACCCCCAGTGCAACAAGTGTGGTAAAAAGCATCCGGGTGTCTGCCGTCAGGGGACCAACACTTGCTATGTCTGCGGCAAGGAAGGGCACTACGCGAGAAGCTGTCTTCAGAACACACAGCAGCAGTATCAGCCCTATCCGAACAGAAACCCCCAACACCAGCAATTACATGCAGTCCAGGCTACACTCGAAGGTCCATCGATTGCCCAGGGTAGATTGGAGGCACCCGAGCCACAGGCCAGGATCTACGCTTATACAAGGGGAGATGCAGAAGCGGGCACCTCCAACGTGGTGACAGGTCAGCTTTCTATCGCCACCTATGATGTAATTGCCCTATTTGATTATGGCGCTACCCACTCGTTCATATCGATGGAGTTCGCTCAGAAGTTAGACAGAGTCGGGAGTAGAGTAGAGTAGAGCAGACCTTTTCGGCATCTTTGCCATCGGGAGAAGTTTTGAGGTCCAACTTTTGGATCCAAAATGTTCCTATTAGGATCAATGGCAGAGAATTACTCGCAGATCTCATCGCAATCAGGCTACACGATTTTGATGTGATCTTGGGGATGGACTTCTTAGGCCGTCACAACGCAAAGATCGACTGCCGAAAGCGTAACATCACGTTCAGCCCCTGCGACGATGAGGATTTCAGTTTTCAAGGACAGTCCAGACGTTCCACCACAAAACTCATCTCCACAATTAAAGCCTGAAAAATGTTAGCCAATGGATGCCATGGATATTTGGCTAATTTGGTGGATAAGGAGCAAGAAGAAGAATTGACACCGGAAGGAGTTCCTATTATTAGGGAATATCTGGACATCTTTCCACAGGATCTACCCGGACTTCCACCGGAGTGTGAGATTTCCTTCGAGATCGAGTTGCTACCCGGAGCTACACCAGTGTCCAAGGCGCCGTACAGAATGGCACCGGCCGAGCTAAGAGAACTCCAAGTACAGTTGCAGGAGTTACTCGACAGAGGATTCATCCGACCAAGCCACTCTCCATGGGGAGCACCTGTCCTGTTCGTGAAAAAGAAGGACGGATCGTTGCGCATGTGCATCGACTACAGAGAATTAAACAAGCTGACGATCAAGAACAAGTACCCACTGCCCAGGATCGACGATTTGTTCGACCAGCTTAGAGGAGCAGAAGTGTTCTCCAAAGTGAACTTGCGATCAAGTTATCATCAACTTCGAATCAAGGAGTCGGATGTGTTCAAAACAGCTTTCAGGACGCGCTATGGGCATTACGACTACAGAGTTATGGTCCTGTTCGTGAAAAAGAAGGACGGATCGTTGCGCATGTGCATCGACTACAGAGAATTAAACAAGCTGACGATCAAGAACAAGTACCCACTGTCCAGGATCGACGATTTGTTCGACCAGCTTAGAGGAGCAGAAGTGTTCTCCAAAGTGGACTTGCGATTAGGTTATTATCAACTTCGAATCAAGGAGTTGGATGTGTTCAAAACAGCTTTCAGGACGCGCTATGGGCATTACGAGTTTTTAGTAATGCCATTCGGATTGACGAACGCCCCAGCTGCATTCATGGATCTCATGAACCGAATTTTCAAGGAATACTTGGACAAATTTGTCATCGTTTTCATCGACGACATTTTAATCTACTCGAGATCCAAAGAGGAGCACGAACAGCACTCAGGCTGGTAATGGAAATGTTGAGGCGACATCAGCTATACGCCAAATTCACGAAGTGTGAATTTTGGCTGGAGAAGGTTCACTTTTTGGGGCATGTAGTATCAAAAGAGGGAGTTTCCGTAGATCCAGCGAAGATTGAAGCGGTTAGCTCATGGCCGACCCCCAGGAACGTTACCGAGATAAGAAGCTTCCTAGGGCTCGCTGGATACTATCGACGCTTCGTAGAGGGATTCTCCAGGATAGCAGCACCCCTCACGGCCCTCACCAGGAAGGACAAAAAGTACGAATGGACTCCAAAGTGCGAGGAAAACTTCCAGAAGCTGAAGAAAAAGCTGACAAGTGCCCCGGTGCTCATCATTCCTAATGTTGATGCGGGAAATTTCGTAATCTACAGCGACGCTTCTAAGACTGGATTAGGAGCAGTTCTGATGCAGGACGGAAAGGTAGTAGCTCGTCCTGCATCAAGACAGCTGAAGAATCATGAACAGAATTATCCTACGCACGATTTGGAGCTAGCAGCTGTGGCGACCCGCCTTGCACAGGCCGTCACTTGACTTAACTTGCTTGAACTTAAACTTGTTTTATCCCATTTTTAATCATGAAAATAGTGGGGATTTTTTTTTTTTTTATATTAATAGCGGAAGCATTATACTTAGAAATTATTTACATACACTCATACGTAAATAAAATAACTATTTGTTTTCTCAAAATAGATATATTAATGAAATCTTTCTGAGTTGCGAACCCCAACCCGTTCATCATTTCACAGCCACTGGCTTCACCCTCCACCATGCAGTTAATTCAAAACAGGCTGTTTACCTACAGCATAAACTTCAAACAATGAGCGAAAGCTCAGCAAGTACAACTCCTATACCGCAAATCAATTAAATGAAACATACATAACCTTTTACATGACATCTTAAACATGACAACATAAACATGGCATCATATCATCGATTTCTTTATCTTAAACATGACATGCTATCGTGAAATGCATGAACCGTTTATGTCCAGTTATGCTTGCTTTCTTGTATCACACTTTATCTTGTTGATTTTACTTGTGGGCCCGTTAACTTGATGTGCTCGTACCCGGCGCGCAGCTTGAGGAGATTACCCAAGCTTTCGACCCGATCGTCATCAGGGGGCACGACACTGGCTCTTGTGGCCTTTTCTCAAACGTTCTGTTTGTATGTCTTTCTTGACATATTTCCACTTGATAGATTAGTGAGCATACTTATATGATGTCTCCTAATCTCATGTTCTATCAATGCATGAACAGGCGTACTTTTTCATTTAAGCATAATCACAATACTTGAAACATATTTTTAAAAGCATGGCATTAGCATTTGAAACATTCATCATACAGTAAGCATATTGCAACCATCGAGCAAATCATCAAATAACACTTAAATAGTGTAAAGCAAACATGTTAGGTAAACATACAACTCTAGCCTATGCTGTAGGCGGTGTTGTACTTACTTTGTTTTCGTTGTTCGCGTGATCGAATTTCCCTTTCCCGAGCACGCTCGCAGGTCACCTCCTGCCCATGGACGTTTACACGTGAGATCTCTATTCTAGGATCGTTTAATGTCGGATGAAACCAACATATATATATTTCGGTTATATGTCCCTCTACTAATCACATGTGAAGGGGTCACAAGGCGTAACCCACAACAGAAATATTAATTAAGGGTTCATGTAGAGAATCATAATCTTAACTTAAACCTTAATCCGTAAGGTTAACTCTGGGCTTGGGCAGGGCCCTAGTAACTCGGAATAATTTTCCGGCTACTAACGCAGTATCTTACTCATTTTAATCTTGAAAACCTTGAACTTGTTTAAAATATCATTTTCTTGTTTATTTAAGTAAGTTTGGTGAATAACACCCAAACTTGTCTTGAAAATTACAAAACACTTGAAAATATTTCTATAAAACATTTGGGGATCGAAAACCGCCTTTGGAACGGTTTTCGGGTTTGAAAATGATGTTTGAGAGTTAGAAAACGTTTTTCCTAGTCATTGGTCTAGACAATCCCGTGCATGAGATTTTGCTCACTGCACGGCTTTTGTTTGAAAATTCATAACTTAAAATCTAAAACGAATTTGGAAACGATTTCTTCATAAAAGTTGTAGTTAACAAAAAGATCTAAAACTTTCATGTTTTGAACATTTTCTGATTCTGGCTCAATTGATACCAGTTTTTGTTTGAACACATGTGAATCGTTGGAACTTGGTCACCCTGACCAGTTCTCGGATTTTCTTAAAAACAAAGGCCATTGGAGCCCTATTTTTGAAATCTGTCCGCGATGTCCCCTAGGAAACACCCTAATGAACAACTTTCGTGTTTTAAGTTTTTACCCATTCGGCCTCTAAGGACCTGTAAATTCCACTTTTCCGAGCTGCCGGGTGTTGGACCCGAGAGCAGTTTTGGTGTTAGTCCAAATTTTACGTCTCTATACGTCGTTCTAGCTCGACCGCCCAATGCGGGACCTACTAACACATGCACGTCCTCTAACATCCCTCATACACATAAAATTTTAAATCCCGTGTTTGCGGATTCGACTCAAGGCCGAGACCCCTTGGTCCACGGTTTTGAGAGAGAAACATACAAAACATACATACAACAAAACTCAACCATAACATCATACAAACCCTAGAACATGCATCTAGAATTTTTTTTTAAACATATTAGGGACATAAAACCCTTAAATAGAAACCCTAGCATGCATCTCTAGCACACAAAAATCATAGATCATAACACCAACCAAACATGCAAAATAATCACCTCAAAAACCTAAATCAAGCATAAAAATATAACCTAAGCTATTTAGGGCTAAAACCGAAAATTATGAGCTTAAGCTCTTACAACTTTTTGTGCTTGAAATACAAGGTAAAACCCTTGAGAAAAATGAACCAAAAATTTGAACCAAAAACTATGGTAAAGTTCGGATTTTTACCTCAAAAATCCGGGGTGTCACTAGCTTGATCCTAGTCGAAATCTAGCCTCCAAAGTGCACGGTTTGGACCTCAAAAATGGTCACAAAAATTTGTTAACTTCCTCCCCCAACCAACCTTGGCAAAAGAAAAGAAAATGACCAAAAATCTTACCTTAAATCCGTGGATCTCCTCAAGCTCCAACTCACCAAATGGTTGGTTTTTCTCTCTTCCTTGGCTCTAGATCACACCCTCACTCAACCCTTGATTTTAGCCAAAACCCGAAATTTTTTTCTTGGATTTTCTCAGCTCCCAAACACTCGGCAAGATGGGAAAGAGAGGGGAAAATTTTGAACAAATCTCTCCTTTGAACTCACAAGAAAACCAAAGGCTTAGGGGGTTTCTTCACCAAAATTTTTGGCTTAACTCCCTTGATCTCTCTCTCTCTCTCTCTCTCTCTCTCTCTCTCGGATTTTTTTGGAGGAGATATGCCAATGGAATGGCTGATAATGGGTTAATGGCTGCTGTCTTTTGGGGTTTGAAATCCCTAGGAATAGTGCCTCTAGCTAGGGGAAATCCTAGCTTTCTTTTCCTAGGTAAATTTGCATCCAATCTTGGTATTTGGTCCTCACTTTTTGCAAACCATTGCCCAAAGGGGGCTTGGAGTGGCCGGCCATGAGGGGGAGAGAAGTGGGGAGTGGTTGACAACTCATAGATGAGGTGTCACAAGCTCATTGGTCCAAGTGTGTGAAGGGTTATATCCTAATTTAGCTTAATTGTGATGTAATTAAGCTTAAAGGCTTGTTTGGTTCAATCTTTTTGAAAAATTGTGTAATTTCAACACATTGCAATACATTTTAATACTGAGGTGCTTAAATACCCAGTATCGAAAATTACATTGCATTTAAAATTTCGATCTGTGAAAAACTCGATCGAAAAAATTTTTCTCTTATTTTTCCGAATCCTTTCGCCCTGAACTCTAGCTTAGTATGCTTGATTTTTCTACGGTGATTTTAATTCTATTCAAACTCATCTTGATCAAGAAATGAGTTTTTTAGCAGTAATTTCGCTTGTACTGCGATCATAAAATTCTTGTTTGACGTTTTCGACCGTTTTGGTCTAACTGACTTATTGGTCAACGTCGACTTGTCTTGAAGTGTGCAAATACGACCTCCTTTCACTCATAAAGGTCTTTTGCAAGTTCATGCAATTTGTTTTTGAGTCTTAATAAATCTTAAGAACTCTTGTCACGAAATTAAGTTCTAGAACGAACTTCCTCATGAAATACCGATTACGGTAAATATTTACACGAAATTTCTATAAAATATGAACCGAAGAAATTCGGGTGTTACACAGCAGCGGTGGTCTTCGCACTTAAGATATGGAGACATTATCTGTATGGAAACAAGTGCGAGATCTACACAGATCACCAGAGCCTCAAGTATATATTTACTCAGAAGGAGCTGAATATGAGACAAAGAAGATGGCTGGAGTTAGTAAAGGATTACGACTGCGAAATCCTTTACCACCCTGGAAAGGCCAACAGGGTAGCCGATGCGCTGAGTAGGAGATCAGTAGGCACACTGATGTCCATTGAAGCACTTCCCAAGGCGTTGCAGAAAGAGATCAGTAGTTATCAACTGGAAATAATCACCAGGAGATTGGATTCACTGACTCTTCACTCAGATTTGCTGGACAGAATCAAGGCGCATCAGAGAGAAGATTCTTCGTTAAGGAAGGCGCGACTTGCTGATCAGGACGGCAAGGATTTTACGACTTCTGCAGATGGAATAATCCACTTCAAGAGACGGATTTGGGTTCCAAAAGTGAAGGATTTAAAGGAACAAATCCTAAAATAGGCACACCAGACGCCATATTCTGTACATCCAGGAGCTACCAAGATGTACAAGGACCTCAATGAGACATACTGGTGGCCCAACATGAAGAATGACGTGGCAGAATTCGTATCGACTTGCTTAACTTGTCAGAAAGTTAAGGCAGAGCACCGACATCCCGGAGGTGAACTACAGAAAATTGAACTCCCAGAATGGAAATGGGAGCAAATTACGATGGATTTCGTAGTAGGATTGCCAAGGACGACAAGTGGGAATGATACGATTTGGGTCATTGTCGACAGATTGACCAAATCAGCCCATTTTATCGCCATCAAAGCCACCTTTTCAGTAGAAAAATTGGCCGAACTCTACGTAAATCAAGTCGTCAAGCTGCACGGAGTGCCAAGATCGATCATATCCGACCGCGATGGGCGTTTACTACTTCGCGTTTCTGGACCAGCGTTCATATGGCAATGGGGTCGAGATTGAAGTTCGGTACTTGCATTTCACCCCAAAACCGATGGTCAATCGGAGAGAACTATCCAGACGCTTGAAGATATGTTACGATCGTGTGTCTTGGACTTCAAAGGAAATTGGGATCAGAAGCTTCCGTTAATCGAATTCTCGTACAACAACAGCTATCACTCTTCGATTGACATGGCACCATTCGAAGCGTTGTATGGGAGAAAGTGCAGATCGTCAATTAATTGACAAGAAGTCGGCCAGAAGCAGCTACAGAAGACATACTTCATCAAAAAGACCTCCGAGGATATCCAGAAAATCAAACAAAGGCTCGACATGGCTTTCAGTCGTCAGAAGAGTTACGCTGATAAGCGTCGCAGACCTTTGGAATTTCAAGTTGGGGACGCAGTCTTCATAAAGATTGCTCCGATGAAGGGAGTAATGAGGTTCGGTAAGAAGGAAAAGTTGAGCCCGCGCTACACAGGACCGTTCGAGATCCTGGAAAGGGTTGGAAAGGTCGCATACAGACTCGCTTTACCGCCAGAGTTAGCATCGATGCACGACGTTTTTCACGTTTCGATGCTCAAGAAGTATATCTCGGACCCTTCCCACATACTTCATCAGGAGCCGGTAGAGGTTCAGACCGATATGACATACGAGGAGAAGCCTGTCAGAATCCTCGATAGGGAAGATAAGGTCCTGAGGAACCGAACGATTCCCATGGTCAAGGTTTTGTGGAAGAATCATGCGGTTGAAGAAGCGACATGGGAAGTCGAGAGCGACATGAGAAGAAACTACCCCGAATTGTTCTGATTTTCGAGGACGAAAATTTTTAAGGGGGGTAGATTGTAACACCCGAATTTCTTCGGTTTATATTTTTTTTAGAAATTTCGTGTAAATATTTACCGTAATCGGTATTTCATGAGGAAGTTCATTTTAGAACTTAATTTTGTGTCACGAGTTCTTAAGATTTATTAAGACTCAAAAACAAATTGCATGAACTCGCAAAAGCCCTTTATGAGTGAAAGGAGGTCGTATTTGCACATTTCAAGACAAGTCGATGTTGACCAATAAGTCAGTTAGACCAAAACGGTCGAAAACGTCAAACAAGAATTTTATGATCGCAGTACAAGTGAAACTACTGCTAAAAACTCATTTCTTGATCAAGATGAGTTTGAATAGAATTAAAATCACCTTAGAAAAATCAAGCATACTAAGCTAGAGTTCAGGGCGAAAGGATTCGGAAAAATAAGAGAAAAATTTTTCCGATCGAGTTTTTCACAGATCGAAATTTTAAATGCAATGTAATTTTCGATACTGGGTATTTAAGCAACTCAATATTAAAATTTATTGCAATGTGTTGAAATTACACATTTTTTCAAAAAGATTGAACCAAACAAGCCATTAAGCTTAATTACATCACAATTAAGTTAAGTTAGGACATAACCCTTCACACACTTGGACCAATGAGCATGTGACACCTCATCTATGAGTTGTCAACCACTCCCCACTTCTCTCCCCTTAGCAGCCGGCCACTTAGCCCCCTTTGGGCAATGGCTTGCAAAAATTGGAGGACCAAATAGCAAGTTTTGGACCAAATTTACCTTGGAAAAGAAAGCTAGGATTTCCCCTAGCTAGAGGCACTATTTCTAGGGATTTCAAACCCCAAAAAGACAGCAGCCCTTAACCCATTATCAGCCATACCATTGGCATTTCCCCTCCAAGAAATCCGAAGAAGAGAGAGAGAAGAGAGAGAGAGAGAGATTAAGAGAGTTTAAGCCAAAAATTTTGGTGAGAAAACCCCCTAGAGCCTTCGGTTTTCTTGTGAGTTCAAAGGAGAGATTTGTTCAAAAAATTTTCCCATCTCTTTCCCATCTTGCCGAGTGTTTGGGAGCTGAGAAAATCCAAGAAAAAAATTTCGGGTTTGGCTAGAATCAAGGGTTGAGTGAGGGTGTGATCTAGAGCCAAGAAAAACCAACCATTTTGTGAGTTGGTGCTTAGGGAGATCCACGGATTTTAAGGTAAGATTTTTGGGCATTTTCTTCTCTTTTGCCAAGGTTGGTTGGGGGAGGAAGTTAACAAAATTTTGTGACCATTTTTGAGGTCCAAACCGTGCACTTTGGAGGCTAATTTTCGACTAGGATCAAGCTTGTGACACCCCCGGATTCTTGAGGTAAAAAATCCGAACTTTACCTTAGTTCTTGGTTCAAATTTTTGGTTCATTTTCTCAAGGGTTTTACCGTGTATTTCAAGCCAAAAAGTTGTAAGAGCTTAAGCTCATAATTTTCGGTTTTAGCCCTAAATAGCTTAGGTTATATTTTTATGCTTGATTTAGGTTTTTGAGGTGATTATTTTGTATGTTTGGTTGGTGATATGCTCTATGATTTTTGTGTGCTAGAGATGCATGCTAGGGTTTCTATTTAAGGGTTTTATGTCCCTAATATGTTTATCAAATTTCTAGATGCATGTTTTAGGGTTTGTATGATGATATGGTTGAACTATGTTGTATGTATGTTTCTTTCTCAAAACCGTGGACCAAGGGGTCTCGGCCTTGAGTCGAATCCGAAATCACGGGATTTAAAGTTTTATGTGTATGAGGGACGTTAGAGGACGTGCATGTGTTAGTAGGTCCCGCATTGGGCGGTCGAGCTAGAGCGACGCATAGGGACGTAAAATTTGGACTAACACCAAAACTGCTCTCGGGTCCAACACCCGGAAGCTCGGAAAAGTGGGATTTACAGGTCCTTAGAGGCCGAATGGGTAAAAACTTAAAACACCAAAGTTGTTCGTTAGGGTGTTTCCTAGGGGACAACGTGAACAGATTTCAAAAATAAGGCTCCAATGGCCTTTTTTTTTAAAGAAAAACCGAGAACTGGTCAGGGTGACCAAGTTCCAACGATTCACATGTGTTCAAACAAAAACTGGTATCAATTGAGCCAGAATCAGAAAATGTTCAAAACATGAAAGTTTTAGATCTTTTTGTTAGCTACAACTTTTGTGAAGAAAGAATTTCCAAATTCGTTTTAGATTTTAAGTTATGAATTTTCAAACAAAAGCCGTGCAGTGAGCAAAATCTCATGCACGGGATTGTCTAGACCAATGACTAGGAAAAACGTTTTTCTAACTTTCAAACATCATTTTCAAACCCGAAAACCGTTCCAAAGGCGGTTTTCGATCCCCAAATATTTTATAGAAATATTGTCAAGTGTTTTGGAATTTTCAAGACAAGTTTGGGTGCTATTCACCAAACTTACTTAAATAAACAAGAAAATGATATTTTTAAACAAGTTCAAGGTTTTCAAGATTAAAATGAGTAAGATACTGCGTTAGTAGCAGAAAAATTATTCCGAGTTACTAGGGCCTTGCCCAAGCCCAGAGTTAACCTTTCGGATTGAGGGTTAAGTTAAGATTATGATTCTCTACATGAACCCTTAATTAATATTTCTGTTGTGGGTTACGCCGTGTGACCCCTTCACATGTGTTAGTAGAGGGACATATAACCGAAAAATATATATGTTGGTTTAATCCGACATTAAACGATCCTAGAATAGAGACCTCACGTGTTAACGTCCATGGGCAGGAGGTGACCTGCTAGCGTGCTCGGGAAAGGAAATTCGATCACGCGAACAACGAAGACAAGGTAAGTACAACGCCGCCTACAGCATAGGCTAGAGTTGTATGTTTATCTAACATGTTTGCTTTACACTGTTTAAGTGTTATTTGATGATTTGCTCGATGGTTGCAATATGCTTACTGTATGATAAATGTTTCAAATGCTAATGCCATGCTTTAAAAGTATGTTTCAAGTATTGTTATTATGCTTACATGAAAAAAATACGCATGTCCATGCATTGATAGAACATGAGATTAGGAGACATCACATAAGTATGCTCACTAATCTATCAAGAGGAAAGATGTCAAGAAAGACATACAAACGGAACGTTTGAGAAAAGGCCTCAAGAGCCAGTGTCGTGCCCCATGATGACGATCGGGTCGAAAGCTTGGGTAATCTCCTCAAGCTGCGCGCCGGGTACGTGCACATCAAGTTAACGGGCCCACAAGTAAAATCAACAAGATAAAGTTTGATACAAGAAAGCAAGCATAACTGGACATAAACGGTTCATGCATTTCACGATAGAATGTCATGTTTAAGATGAAGAAATCGATGATATGATGCCATGTTTATGCTTTCATGTTTAAGATGCCATGTAAAAGGTTATGTATGTTTCATGTAATTGGTTCGCGGTATAGGAGTTGTACTTGCTGAGCTTTCGCTCATTGTTTGAAGTTTTTGCTGTAGGTAAACAGCCTGTTTTGAATTAACTGCATGGTGGAGGGTGAAGCCGGTGGCTGTGAAATGATGAACGGGTTGGGATTCGCAACTCAGAAAGATTTCATTAATATATCTATTTTGAGAAAACAGACAGTTATTTTATTTACGTATGAGTGTATGTAAATAATTTCTAAGTATAATGCTTCCGCTATTAAAAAAAAAAAAAAAAAAATTCCCACTATTTTCATGATTAGAAATGGGATAAAACAAGTTTAAGTTCAAGTAAGTTAAGTCAAGTGACGGCCTGTGCAAGGCGGGTCGTCACACCCACGACAACCCCTTTGCATCTTCTGCAATATTAACAATCACAAAAAAAATTTTGAAATTTCGGGCCATAAGGAACCGATTCACTTACGGTTTGATCAACAAGAGAGATATGATGGGCGAGCTCGCCGGAGGAGGTGATGCCGCCTGCAAACCAGCGGTTTGATCGACAAGGCCCTGCCTCGGCCTCCTTTCTGGCTTACCCAGTCATCGATTCGTCAATCGCCCGTCGCCAGCCGTGCCTCTGTCGCCGCCCCCTACTCGCCGGAGATGCAGATATAGAACTTTTTTTTTTTCCCCCTCACCCACGAGCCACACGTTGTCGTGTAAGGAGATAAACATCCCCCTCCTTAAATGGCAGCTACTGTTTCGGCCATAAGGAGAAAACGACAAGGCACAAAAAAAGTGCTGATTTCCTGAAATTTCTTGTCGTTTTTTTCCTTTTCTTTCTTGGTTATTTAGTTAACTTGGAAAACGACATTGAGACTGGGCATGTAAGGAGAAAACGACAAGGCACAACAAAAAAGAAAGGATTTCCTATTTTCTTGTCGTTTTTTCCCTTCTCTTCTTGGGTATTTCTAAGTAGTTAAATAAAAAAATAGTAACTAGGAATTTTATGGCTATTTACAAATTGACTTCAACATATCAAAATGAACTTTTGTAAAATATACAGGGTATGATTTTAATATTTTGGAAAAAATAGAACTTTGTAATAATCGGAAAATACGTTAAGATATGAAAATTTTTTTCCCTCTGTTTTAAAATGAAAAATATCGAATGTTTCGGCCACTGTATCATATTTTCATCTCACACATTTAAATTGTATTTTTTTATGATGCCCCGTAAATCTGTTATAATTTTTCTTCAATAAAATAAATAAATTTAGTTGATAATATGAAAAAAGATAGTAGTTGAGGTGTAAAAATTTCATTTAGTTGAAGTTTAGATCAGTTACCAAACACAAAAGGCAAAAAAATTAGTTAACTCAATTTTTATACATCCAAACAAGGCCCTTGTTTTTTTTTTTAACTTTTTAACTCAAACTTTTTCACCAAACACTCAACTCAATTTAAACTTTTCAACTCAAACTTTTTACCAAACACTCACAGTTTAAACTAAACTTAACTTAACTTAACTCAAACTAAACTTAAAAATTTCAACTTGAACTTGTGCACCAAACAGGTCCTTAGTTTTTATTCTTTTAGTTATAATAATGAAACGTATTATAACCATATTGAGAAAATGTTTTAAATTGGATCATGATCTCTATATGGTTATCTATTGTATATGCGTATACATATACATATACACATATATATATATATATATGTATTTCCTTCCAAGGGGAATTAAGAATTATCCTTTAAATCTTGAAATCATCAATGTAAAATTTTGAAAGAAACAAAACTTTGGAGATAATTCTTTTTTATTTTTTTAGTTATAAAAATGAAACGAATTATAACTGATATCAATATTATGATTCAGTTGTTTAAAAAAACAAAAAGTAAGGAGTACTGCTATTTAATCCCATGGGGTTTTGACCCCGTCCACATGGCTTTTTGTGGATGCTGCCATCTGTCCTCAATGAGCAGGTCACACATATCAGTACTTCACGTCCTTGATGAGCAGCTGATGCCATTTGACCATTTTATTTTTTCTCTTTCACTTTCTTTCTTCTAGTCTGACAATCTATCTCCCTTGTCTCCCTCTACATCACTGATTTCTTCTCGATCTCTTCTTCTTCGCGGATTTCTTAAATCAACCAACATAAAAATAAAGGAAAGGATTCCACTTCTTCTTCTTTCACTGATTTCTTTAAATCAACCAAAAAAAAAAAGAAAAAAAAAAGGAAAGGATCCCACTTCTTCTTCTTCTTCTTTCTTCTTCTTCTTCACTGATTTCTTTAAATCAACTAGCAAAAAATATAAATGAAAGGATCCCAAAGACTGAAATTAAAGAAAACTATTTTAAAAACAAGGGCATTCTTGTTTTCAAAAAAAATAGTCTGCATGCGAACACTCCATCTCATTGGATGTTGTCGGGAATGGATGTAACTCCATGGATCTTGACTTGAACCTCGCCGAGCGAAGTGCAATGGCGATTTAAAGACGGCAGGGACAGATCTCACTTCTCAAAAGCACGGGGACGCCAAAACCAGAGGTGAGGTGAGTTGCGCGACGAAGATCCGGTGATTTGGGGCTGCAACGGGTTCTCCGACGGTGGGGGTTGCGACGGTTGCCGGCGGCCAGAAGAGGATTTTTTTTCTTTTGTTTTTGTTTTTGGTTTTTTTTTTTTTTTTTTTTTCTCATAAGAATTTCTATTTTATTTGTGAACTTGAGAAGAAAATGAAAAAAAAAAAAAGAGAGATCGAGTGTAATCAGTGGGTCCCACACTTTGCGAAGACCGTTGAATCGAATTACTAAAAAGGAAGATAGCATTAAGAAGCAATTACGTTATCCTTCAATTACCATAAAAAATTAAGTTATCCTCCAAATCTCAAAGTCTTTTTCATATGTAATTTATATATTTTTTTTTGGAGTCATAATTCATTGTTGTGGTCTTTGTTACCACGTCCTTTCCCAATTGATCACATAGAAGCGAGAGGTAATAATTTTTTATAGACAAGTTCTTGCCAAAAGAAAAGTAAATACATATATACATAAACTCATTTGCATGAACTTCATTTACCATTGTTTTATATTAGAGTGGGAAAGTTGATATATTACCAATGAGTTGCTTAGTAGATGGGAACTTAATAGGGATTTGCCAAGCCACTCTGTTGGGATGGGTGTCCATAGACAAATGAGATGTATTATTTTGCTGATTTAATTTGAGGAATTTTTTCAATATTATTTTTGCATGCATGTTTAGATGCTTTATAAATATCGAAAACCCTAGATTATTTATATGTGACTTTAAATATTGTATATAATTTTTATATATATGAGGATAATATTTAAGGTAAAATAATCTAAATTTATCCGTAATTAAAAATTAAAGTTGGGATCTTTAATTTAAAATTACTAGCGCGGTTCATTACATTCTGAATGAAATGATCTTATTCGGATTGTTAATAATGAGATTATTGGAATGAAAGCGCTTTATATAATTTGATTATATATGACTGGAACACGATTAATTATGAATCTCTAATAATTTTCATTGTCATATAAAGCATTGAAAATTATTCAATGATGGTCATATATGAATCGATCCTAATTCTGAGTAATTAATAGACTCCTATTTATTGTATCTAATTTTTTGACATATCGAGTAATGACACAAATGAATAGTGTCAAATTCTTGGTATATTGGAAATATAATATAATAAATAAATAGTCGGGAATATTAATATACAAGATGAAATCCATTTCTTCATAAGGAAGTCAGATGGACGGTTCCCATAAGTGTTGATTCGGGACTTGAATAATAAGAGCTCTCAATTTATGATTAGATCATAAATATATTATTCATTAGATAATCAATGGTACTTAAGGAGAAAGATATAATTAAAGAGGTTAACGGAAAATACCTAGCTTTAATTATGAACCGTTTATGGAGGATTGATTTATATGTAATGACTATATCAATGGGCAATTCAAATCCTTTAAATATAATTAGTTTTATAATTTTAAGAGTGCAATACCAAAATTTTAGTAGAATAATTTGGAATTAATAATTTTGATATTTGTAGATGCTAGTTTTTCTACAGTCAAAATTTAACAGAAAGTTATGATAATGAAATAACAAACAGTTGAATGGGCCCTTGACAATCGTTGTTGAAACTCATAAAGCAAATTAATATGAAAATAACCAGAAATAAAAATAAAAGAAAGAGAGAGAGAATCATCAACACCAAGATGTAGAGAGGTTCACCGAACCGGGCTACGTCCTCTGTGATAAATATGTATTCACTGTATGGATATTCTCAAGTACAAGAATGATTTTCTGGGAAAGTTTTTACTGAGTAATAGTGTGAATTTAGGGAGTCGGATCCCTTTCTGAAGGGGGGTCCTCCTCTTTTTATAGAGGAAGGACAAATAACTGATGTTGAGCGGTTTTCCCTCGTTGTCCACTGGGGACACCTGTCATGATATGAACTCAGCAGTTATTGTAATGTTCCGCAGATTATGGCTTAGCGGTTATTGCCAGTTATGAAGTGATCAGTTATCATGATGGTATGACACATCATCGTCGACATTGGGTTCGACTGTTATAGAGAGTATAACCATGTAAGCCTTGTCGAATATGAACGACGAACGACGAATAGAAAATAAGGCTCTGTCCTCATGATCTATCGTTCGCGGTCAATAAAGTCAATAAATGAAAGATCAGTTTTGATCCGTTAGTTCGATGTTCGATGCTTGATTTCGAACGAATCGCGTAATTGGGTCCGGCCCAATCGTTCGAGCGATGGTCGTTCGTTATTGACTTCATAGTGAGTTGGGTCCGGCCCAAATATGGAGGCGTTAGAATAGAGAGTTCATCGTTCGTTAGATAAACTGTTAAAACTAACGTCATTATTGGGAAGACGAAGTCTAACCCCAACAATATTTTAATTAAGGTGTTAATTAATTGTCAAAATTATTGGAGCTTAAAATTATAAAGTCCATAGTTCCTCTCAACGGCTCCATTGAGTCATGTGAACATTATTTTATGTTGGATTAATTTATTAATTTAGAATTGAGAATTCTATATTAATATTCACACAACAAATTAATTGGATTAATTTGTATTTTAAATAATATGATTATTTAAAATAAATTTAAAATAGTTTTAAATTAAAGATTATACAGTGTGGTAAGGATCACATCGTAGTTGTGCACCACAGGGTGGTTCACATTATATCCACAAAGTGTATGTGGAATTTTGAATTTTGAATTTTGAATTTTGAATTTTGATACATGTGGAAAAGAAAAGATCGGTTATTTTATTTTGAATAGTTCAAAAAAAAAAAAAAAAAAAAAAGGTAACTGATTATATAATGTGAAAGATTTTCTCTCTCCCATATCTATCATACACACCCACTATAGGGAGGTAGTGGGTGTGCATGTTGTTCCACAAGGAGAAGTTGAATTAATTAATTAATTAATTAATTTAAAATTAAAAAAAGAGGATATCAGTTATTTCTCTATAATATTAAAAAAGGGATACATATGATGAATCTAAAAATAGAAAAAAAAAGGATATATCAATTCCTTTTTGACAGAGAAAAAAGAGAGTTTCTTCTCCTCTTCTCCTTTACTTTGTCTCATGAGTTGAGAATGCAAAGTGAATCAAAAACTCAAGTGTGTGATCAAACCTAAATTCAGAAACGCCCACTCGTTTCCTGTTTATCATGAGCTGGAGAACGCTGAGAAAGAATCGTTGGTATTTCCGAAAGATTTGAAGTTCTCAAGAAGGTTGGTGTTTTCAAAGAATTTGGAGTTCTTAAGAAGGTTCTTGAAGGAGTTCAAGAATTTCGACCTAATCGGACAACGGTCAATCTCTAAACTTTCTTCTTAATTTATTTTATTAAATTAATATAAGTATTGTCACAGGAAAAATTTTTGAGAAAAATTTTTATATGTGCGATTTGATCCGTATCATGCTTCCGCAATTTAAAAAATTGGTTTTCGAAACCAACACACTCTCCATTTACATTGAAAACAAAAACAAAAACAAAACTCAAAATAATCTTGTTCAGCTTATCCCACATTACAACACACTGGTTTTTGACGTGAAAAACCAAAAGTTTCTAGTGATAAAAGAAAACGAGAGATTGGTTGCACTGTTTAGTGTTCATGTGCATATCTTGATTCTTGCCAAAGTACTGTCATTCGGCCCCAACTTTATAATGTGGTCACTAGCAAGATCCCTGGCTCACTACTATAAAATTTCATCATTTTTTGTCGGTGAAAAAAGCGTTGTCAGATATGATAATTACCAACAAAAAATTTCGCAAGGAAAGCCTCGCAAGGAAGAAGAATATTTGACAAGATTTCAAGAATGAAAAAAAAAAAAAAAATATATATATATATATATATAATAAAACAATGAAGTACTATATTTAGAAGTAGATAATCACAATAGAGGCTTTTTAGACACAACAACGTTGAGAGCGAGTACACTATGAAGTTAATTTCCCATAGCCGATTAGATTTGATTTGATTTTTTTTTTCCCCCGAAACCATAGCCGATTTGAATATATATATAAATATTCGAGAGAATGGCAACTTAGCATATTATAATATACTGTTTTAAAATTATAGCAGGCAGGGAAAATATAGTCATAAAATAGCATAATTAGGTAAACAATAAAACAAAAACCCGAAAATACCCCCAAATTAAAACCCCCAATCAGATCAGCCATGTCTGGCTCCGACGCTGAAGACGAATCTATCAGGATCCCTAGCGACGGGGAGAAGAACGATGCTCAACGTGGAGGTCGCGATTCGGAGAATGGCAAAGATCTCGTTGGAGAGATCGCGATTCGAGATGGTGGCGACAAATTCGTCACCAGAATCGCGATCTTCGCTACTGTTACCGTCACGGGCTCCATCACCAGAAGCCCGCGATCTTCGACGCGATTTCCATTGAAAGATTCCTTGTAGTCCTCGTCAACCGCAAGTGAGTGTGGACGGATCTCCATTGTCTGATTGCGATTTCACGAAACTGGTCGAATCGTGATTTCTCCGATAGCGTCGCGACAGCACCACGATTGACGAGCAGTGACGATCGACGAGTTAGCCACCTCCCCGCAATGATAACTTTTTCTTTAGTGACGGCATGCCAAATAGTGGCAGCGCCCTGGAGGGATTGCGTTTGGGTTTTTTCAATTTATGGTAGTTTTAGGATTTTCAATAAATGGAGGCTTTTAAAAAATAAAATAAATACAAAAATAAATTCAGACAAAATAAGTAATTTTTTTAAATACTTTTATTTACCTAACCAAGAATAAATTTAAAAATCCGGATTAATATCTTTTTATTTGTAGGTAAATACATTTATTTAACCTCTTTTTATTTCTAGGTAAATACATTTATTTACAATATTAATTTTTATTTTAGTTATTTATTTACAATATAAATTGGTACTTATAGTAAATCCATGTATTTCTTCAGCAAAAAAGTAAATCCATGTGTTTACTAAACTTTTTCATGTAAATTCATTGTTAAGCTCTTTTAATTTCTATGTAAACACATTTATTTACCGTCTATTTGCTATTTTAGTTTATCTAGTAAATATGTATTTGTACCATCAAATTAGTATTTATTAAATCTAGGTATTTATTAAATTATTTACAAAATTCATTAGGTAAATATAATATTTTCAAGTAAATCCGTTGTTAACCTCTTTTTAGTTCTAAGTAAATACGTTTATTTACCATTTTAATTTTTTTACAAACATTTACCATGTCATTTTTAGATTATTAATTTATCATATTTTTTATGTGAACGCATTAATTTTCATATAAATACAATTACTTATCATATTTCATTTAGTGGAATTATCATTTTTTTTAGATTCTTAATGTATCTGGCTAATTTGATATTTACATTGAAAATACAATATTTCCATGTAAATATAAATATTTTGTAATAACCCGAATTTTTTATGACTCTAAATTTCCTTTGAATGAGGAAAACTTAAGTCTAGATCATGTTTGGAATAGAATATCGGTATAAGTTTGAGTTCTCGGTTACTTAGCTACGAGACTTAACGATGTATTACTTAGGCCAGTTTAAGGCATTTTAAGGAAAATGACGTGATGAAATTTCATGATTTCATGATGGTCAAAGTTTGACCAAGATAGTCAAAGTTGACCAAAAAGTCAAGGTATGAGATCGCTCTAGAATAATCGTGAATAATATTTGGAGCAATGGGGATTTAGCAGTTTCAATTTCTAAGAAGAAAAATCCATACACAGTCCAATTTACGAAAATGAACTCCGGACTGCAATTTAGTGAAATAGTACTGTTTTAAGTGAAAAACAGTATTAGTATTGATTAAGTTAATAGGGAAATGGACTGCAACCCTATATTTAAGGATTTTTGGGAATTAAATGGACCATTATGTATGGAATTGAAGCCAAGTGGCTCCACCAACACTGTCCACCTCACAGGGACTAAAGTGTAAATATTTTGTCATTAAGGATTAAAGTGCAATTTTAAGAAAAGTAAGTAAGTATGTAATTTTTGAATTATGAAATTTATGGATATTCCTAACCAAGTCTCCAGCTAGAGTTGAACTAAGCCAATGGTTGGTTACAAATTTAGTTAGCTTGGTTACATTGGAACAAGCAATTAAGCTAGAGATAAGCTTGAAAAGATTTTTCTTTGCCTCCCACACATGCTATGGTCGGTTCTTCATCCTTGGAGAACAAGGAAATATGCTTAGGTAAGCAAGGTGACACAAGCAAGGGTGAGATAAGCAATCAAGAAGCTTGGTGAGCAAGCCAATTTTGGTTCACACATGGCATGATAGCATGATGACAAGTGTATGTTCTAGAAAGGCTTGTTGAGCAAGCCAATTTTTGGCTCCCACACATGCAAAGGCCGGTTGTCTATGGCTTGGAAAGCAAGGAATTTTGCTTGATGATGTCATCAAGATGATGCAAGCAAGATGACATAATCAAGATGAGGTAAGCACTTGCCTTGGTGAGCAAGTACTTGGCCTCCAAGGCCTTCCTCATGGCCGACCACATACCCCCCCCCCCCCAGTGCTCAATTTTTAATTTTTCTAGGGACTAAGTGTTGCAATTTCAAAGAGTTCCAACCTCTATAAATAGGAGGTTCCATAATTCAAGAAAATGAGAGAAAAGCAACCTTACTATGCCAAAAATTTTCCCCACCAAAACCGGATTTGAGTGAGAGAAGAAAGGAAAGAATTTAGCCAAAATCAAGAGTGAATTAAGTGTAGGGTGGTCGGATTTTGTGTGGAGAGCAAGCAAGAAAAATTGTGTTTGGATACCCATTTTTTTGGCCAAGGGCCGGTTGTAGTGGCAGCCAAGAAAAGGGAAAAATTTTGGGATCCAAGCTTGAGAAATCAAATTTCAAACCCTAGAGGTAACCCTTTAACCCTAAGTCTTTTATTGAGTTTGGATCTAGATGCTTATGTGTGTTGTTTCCTATGTTTATGGCCGAAAATTTGGAACCCCATTTGGAGGGGAAATCCGGACTTGTTGGCAGCCAAAAGGGAGGAGTAAGGAAGTTTGGAATCCAAGCTAGTAAACCAACTTCCAAACCCTAGAGGTAAATTCCTCTAACCCTAAGTGTTTTATTTAAATTTCATTTGGGAAATTTAAATGTATTTCAAGCTTGATTTGTAAGAGCATAAGCTCACTATTTTATTTGCATGCAATAGGTTTAGTTGCATGATTTTATGCTCTAGAATTTCATGCTAAGGGTTTATGCTCACTAAGTGTTTGTGAGATATCCCAAGATGTTTAAATGATGTATGAATGTATGTTTTACGTTAGAAAGCGCTGCATGTTTGATCTTAAGCTCCCGCTGCAAGCGGTTGAGGTAGAGTGCGCGTAATAGGACGTAAAACGAACTTAAAACCGAAAACTGCCATTTTCGGGTAAAACTGACCAGTTTCGGAAAAAGTGAAATTTGAGGCCCTTAGAGGACGAATTTGGAAAAACGTAAAACATGAAAGTTGTTCAGAAGGGTTTTTCCTAGGGGGCAACGTGGACAGTTTTTCAAAATAAGGCCCCAATGGTCTCCGTTTACCCCAAAACCCGTGGCTGATCCCCAGACCCAGTTTTCACTCAGTTTTTCGGGGTCAGCCAGTTTCAAACAAAAACTGGGACGAATCTAGGCCGAATTGGAATTTTTTCAAAACACGAAAGTTTTAGTATTTTTCGAGAGCTACAACTTTCATGAAGAAAACTTTTTCAGATTACGAACCGATTTTTTAAACTGGGATCGTTTTTCGAAGGGTGTGCAGGGAATCCGAAAATTTCTGCACCACTAGCTTTACAAATGTTTCTAGAAAACTGTTTTTCTACTACAAACTATTGTTTTGATTATGGAAAACTGTTCCAAGGGCAGTTTTCAACCTCAAACAATTTTATAAAGCACTAATCCAAGAGTTTGGATTTTTACGATTTAAGTAAAGGATTTTTATAAGTTAAGAATAAAGTTTTTGGATTAATTTCCCTAAATTTTCCAAGGAAGGAAAATGAATTTTTCAAGTTAGAGTATAGCAAGCGATTAGTTTACGAAAAGTTACCGGGAGTTATACCCGAGTTACTGGGCTTAGCCCAAGGCCCAAGGTTGACCCAACAATGGTTGACCATAGTTGACCGAAGTTGACCATTGTTGACCATAGTTGACTTTGGTTGACTAACAAGTGGATTTTAGTTTGACCTTAAGGGTTACCCAAGATAACCCTAAAGGATACCAAGATTAATAAATTGGGCTAAGATATAGGGTTACTATTTGTAACCCAGTAAGACATCTAGTATTGGGGACATACAACTAGAATTATGTAGACATGTTGGTTAGATCACCAACATTCCACGATACTAATTAGACCCTTACCTATGTCATTCAACAAGCAGGAGGAAACCTGCAGCTGTACCCAGAGGAGAAGCAGCACTAAGTAGGACATAACGAGAGAGGTAAGTACAACTCCGCCTGCAGCATAGGCCCTTTGTTGTTACTTGCCTGATGTGATGTGCTGATATGTGATAATGTGTTATGCTATGCTATGGCTATGATGTGCTAAGTTATGTTATGACATGTTATGCCATGTTTACAAAAATGCCATGTTTTCAAGAAGGTCATGTTATGGCTAATGTTGATTATGTTATAATATTGTGACATCATGAAGCATGTTCACTAATGTTAAACCACTTGGTAAGAACAAGACAAGTAGGATGTTGTGTCGTGCCGACTTGCCACAAAGGCGGGTTTAAATGGTATGGTTCATGGTTTGAGTTGGATTGGAAGTCTACCTAAACTACTCCATGTTAAACTTTGTGTTTCATGGTTTACGTTAAAACGGACTGCCGCCTCCAACCATTCCTTGGCTATGTACCACGGTACGAGCACACATGATATGTAAAGGAATAGAACTAAATTAAGTTATAAATCCATAATTGATTCATAAGAGATTATAAATGGTTCATGCATAACGACATGTTTTGTGTCGCGGATGTAACAGTTGTACTTGCTGAGCGAAAGCTCACGTCTTACGTCTATGCTGTAGGTAAGCAACCTGCCAGCAAACTCTGATGCAATACTGTGGAGGGCTGGTTCTGCGGACTGTGAAATGTGGGATGGACACTGCCACGGAATTTAAAAAAAATATATACTCTATAAAATATATTGTAATGAAAAAGGGTTTTCATATTTTCATGATGTTTTAAGTATGGATAACAAAGTTTATGTATGTATGGCAAACAAGTTGCCTCTGGTGGTACCAATCCACATTAGTTCGGATTTGGTCTACAACATGATTATGATGGCCTTCAAGGAAGGTTTGAAAGTTCGGTACTCAAGGAAGTACCTATCAGTAAGTATGAGTTTGAGGATAAGGTTCAAGTTGAAAGTTTTAAAATAAAGTTTAAAAAAAAAAATAATTTAAAAAGAAAAAGGTTTATAAGAAAAAAAAAGAAAAATTTCTCCCAAATTTTCCGCAAGTTTAAGTTAAGTATGTAAGTAAGGTGACGACCCGGCCCACGTCTGCGTAGTCGTTCCCCTACGTAGATGGTGTAAGTCGGGGCGTGACATATTTATCATCTCGTTTTTAGATTCCATAATTTAACTTATTACTGTTTACATGTTTACATGTGAATACAATATTTCCATGTAAGTACAAATATTTATCATATCATTTTTGGATTTTTAATGTTTCTGACTGACTTGATTTAATTTGGGTGCTAGGGTTTTGTGATTTGGGGTTAGATTTTGTTATTTTTGAGGCTGAATTGTAATATATATATTTGCCTTAAAAGCTCGCGGGCCCCGACCGATGGTCCAGAACCTGTACTAAATCATAATTTCCAACCATCCTGGTACAGGGAATCTGTAATATCCAAAATTTTTACGAACTCATGATTTTCTTTTATATAAGAAATCTAAAGCTCGTATTATGTGTTTATGTGTAATTTTATGAAAATTATGAATATTAATACAAGATTCATGATTTTATCAGTATGAGGTTGAGTTCTCGGTAAATTAATTATGAGACTCCATAACAGGCCTTTTATGGAAAAAGGTATGACGGAATTTCATAAACTCATGTTAGTCAAAGTTTGATCAAAAAGTCAAAGTTGACCAGAATAGTCAGAGGTTGACTAGAGTAAGACGGTATGGTGATATGATAAGCAGTATGGAAAAAATATTGCAAAAACCGTCTTCATGATAGAGATAGCATGATTAGGTTTTACAAACCACCTTAGAAAAATCAAGCACCCGAGTAGGAGTTAGAGACGAAAAAGGGCTCAGGAAAATAAGAAAAATTTTGTACTATCCGTTTTCTTTTCAGCAAATAAATTTTTGTTAAATAAATACTGTGTTTGAGTGAACACAGTATTAGAAATATCTGTATTGGCTTAAAATGGATTGCTTGTAGGGGGAAATAGTCAAACAAGGCATAAGGTGAATGACATCACCTTATCCCTAATTTATGACATCATGATTAAGATAAGATAAGCTTAGGAAAAAATTCAAAACTTGGCCACCAAGTTCTCCTCTAATGGGCAGCCACATGGAGGGTTTTTGTGCAATTTTTGTGCAATTAGTTTTGCATCAAGGACTTGAGAGCAAAGGAGAATCAAATATTTGCAAAAAAAGTCCAAAATTCCACCTATAAATAGGCCGCCATAGGGGGCGGTTTTGGCTTCAAAAAAATTCTAAAAAACAGCCAAACTCTTGCCATTTTATCCCTCAAAAATCCGGACTTCCAAGGGTGAGCAAGAACGGAAGAAAATTTTGCAAAACCGAGAGCAATCGGAGTGTAGGGGTGGTCGGATTTCTAGTGGGAAACCAACAAAGTTTTGAAAAAATTTTGAGATCCATTTTGACCATTAGGGCCGGTTCTAGGAGCAGCCAAAGGGAAAGGAGAAAAATCCCAAAAGCCAAGCCAAAACTCTTGATTCAAATCAAGGTAATCTCTTTAGACTTTAAACTTCTCAATTTAAGTTACAATTGAGAGATTTAAATGTATTTTCCAAGGGTTTGTAAGAGCGTAAGCTCGATTTAAGTTTTTGCCTAAGTTGGATTTAGGGTTGTGCTTGATTTAGATTAAGGGTGGTTTGATTTATGAGTTTAAATTATGAAATTGCATGGTTGTATGCTTATGCTTGATTGATTTTGTTGAATTGTATGCTAGGTATTGATAAGTTGTATGTCCCCAATTGAGTTTAAGAATGATGGTTTGGAACGTTAGAAAACCGCTGCATGTGTGTATTAGAGCTCCCGCGGTGGCTGGTTGAGCTAGGTTCCACGTCTAGGACGTAAAACGAACCCTAAACCGAAAACTGCCATTTTCGGGTAAACCTGACCAGTTTCGGGAAAAGTGAAATTTGAGGCCTTTAGAGGCCGAATTTGGAAAAACTTAAAATATGAAAGTTGTTCGGAACGATTTTCCTAGAGGACAACGTGAGCCGTTTCCCAAAATAAGGCTCCAATGGCCTCCGTTTACCCCAAAACCCGTGGCTGATCCCCAGACCCAGTTTTCACTCAGTTTTTCGGGGTCAGCCAGTTTCAAACAAAAACTGGGATGAATCTAGGCCGAATTGGAATTTTTGTAAAACACAAAAGTTTTAGTATTTTTCGAGAGCTACAACTTTTATGAAGACAACTTTTTCAGATTACGAACCAATTTTTAAATTAGAATCGTTTTTCAAAGGGTGCGCAGGGAATCCGAAAATTCCTGCACCCCTAGTTTTATAAATGTTTTTAGAAAACTGTTTTTCTACTACAAACTATCGTTTTGATTATGGAAAACTGTTCCAAGGACAGTTTTCAACCTCAAATGATTTTATAAAACATTAATCCAAGAGTTTGAATTTTTACGATTTAAGTAAAGGATTTCTATAAGTTAAAAATGAAGTTTTGGGATTAATTTCCCTAAATTTTCCAAGTAAGGGAAATTAATTTTTCAAGTTAGAATATAGCAAGCGACTAGTTTACGAAAGGTAACCGGGAGATATACCCGAGTTACTGGGCTTAGCCTCAAAGCCCAAGGTTGACCATAGTTGACCAAGGGTTGACCATTAGTCGATCAGATATCGACTTTAACCCAACAGTTAATTAAGGGTTACCCAATGTAATCCTATAGGATACCAAGGCATGTGTGGGGGGACATATAACTAGAATGTTGGAAAGGTTACCAACTTTTATAGGATTCTTATCCTATGTTCTTTTAATAGCAGGAAGGAACCTGCAATTGCAATCCGAGTTAAGACATCAGAACCCGGAATCTAGCAGATCAGGCAAGTATCAAACCTCACCTACAGTATGAAAATAGTAAAGACTATTTTCAAGTATACTTGCTATGTTGTGCCATGATGTGTGATGCAGTGCTATGTTTATAAAAGTGCTATGTTATAAAAGTGCTATGTTTACAAAAGTGCTATGTTTATAAAAGTGCTATGTTCACAAAAGTGTTATATTTATAAAAGTGCCATGTTTACAAAAATGTCATGGTTTCAGAAATGCCATGTTTTCAAAAATGCCATGGTTCCAAGAGTGACAGGTTTTCAAGAAAGCCATATTATGGCAAATGTTGATTATGATATGACATAGTGACATCATGAAATATGTTCACTAATGTTAAATCACATGGTAAGATAATCAAATAAGGTGTCGTACCAACCTCCCCTAATCAAGGAGGCTACAGTTTAGTATTACCTTCCGTGATCGAAATTCGTGATCGTGAAGGGTCCAGTTAGAATTCCCAGAACTGTTAGGGCCTTGCAAACCCTAGCTTTATCTGGAGGCTGCGCGCTTTTGGTACGAACACTATGGGCCCACATGTTAGGACAAGATAATAAAGATTGAGTCTATAATGAAACATAAGACATTCAATCAATCATAAATGGTTCATGCATGAGTTAGTGATGATTGCCATGTTCTCAAGATGCTTATAATGTTTTGTGAGATTATGTTTGAACTTGCTGGGCGAAAGCTCACCTTTATATTTCATACTGTAGGTAAGAAGCCTGCAATTTAATTGGTGGGCTATGCGGACGATGCGGCGGGTGAAGGGCGGTGTGGGATACCACTACGCATAAATTTTCCGCATTTGATTTTCAGTAGTATGTTAATATTTCAAAAATAAATTATGTTTTGTTATTTGTAAGTAGTTTAAAGACACAAAAAGTTACTATCAGTATAGTCCGTTATATAACAAGCTTTTCTTTATAAGATAACTTATGTGTATATGTTTTTTAAAAAAAAATTTATCTCAAATTTTCAAGTAAAGAACAAGTATGTATGGTGTCGACCTGGCTTGGGAAGTCGGGGCGTCACAGTTTGGTATCAGAGCGGTATCCTGCCAGCCTACTTTACTTCGCCTCACATCGCTCCGCAACGGTCCAAGTAAGTTATGTTGTTTTCTTACTATTAGAATTAGTTAAGATCTTATGGGTATAGTAAGTATCTTCCTTCAACGATCATGCTGGAAAATGTTGGACACGGGGATAACGTTGGGTGGTGCCTTAGCTTGGTGACGACAATTAGGTGACATACGGAAATAATCGAAAGTTTTATATCTTTCCAACAGTTATGGTTATGTACTCCTGATGTGAAGGAGATATGAACAAGATCGTGATTAATTCAGATATGTTCATATTATACTTTTATATGGAAAGAATATTATGGTTCTATATAAAAGAAATGATTTTATTAATTTTATAATAAAAGAAGCTAAGTTTATTTTCTTATTTCCGTATAGAGCCATGCCACCTAAGCGTAGAAGAGCACCGATCCAAGAAGTTGATCTTGCGGCCCAGCTGAATGAACTAAGACAGATGATGTTAGCCCAACAGCAAGAGATAGGGGGGCTTAGAGCTCAGTTGGCTCAGCGGAATCAGGGACCTCCTGATGTCGAGGTACCACCAGCACCTGTGAATCAGCCTGCTGCACCGGAAATTCCTAATGTTGACCCGGTGATCCCAGAGAACCCCATAGCTCCCGAAGTACCTGTTGTACCTATAGCTGTTCCACCAGCACCCCGAGTTCGCACTCCGGAGGAACTATATGACAGTTTTCGGCGCATGAAGGCACCAGAATTCGAGGGGTCTACAAACCCAATTGACGCCGACAACTGGTTGATTGACCTCCAGGTTATCCTGAACTTCCTTAGGCTCAGTGATCAAGAGAAGATCCTCTGTGCATCCTTCGTGCTGAAGAAAGATGCTCGCCTTTGGTGGGAAACAGTCCAGATCCGGTGGGATGTTACCCAAATGACTTGGGAGGACTTTGTGGACGAATTTAAAGAGAAATACTTCAACATTGAAGATATGGAAGCTCAACAGGACGAACTCAGTAATTTTCGCCAGGGAAATCTGTCGGTAGCTGAGGCGGTGCAAAAGTTTGAGCAGCTAGCACGTCTCTGTCCTCACATCTTCAGTTCCGAAAGGGACAAAGTGCGAAAGATGACGAAGATGTTCCGCGCAGATTTGGCAGTGGTGATCAACAGTGGACAATATCCACCAACCACCGTTGCAGATTGTGTCAGCCGAGCAGTTCGAGCTGAATACTGGGTAGGGCAGAACAGAGAACAACGGGCTAAGTTCTACCAGGAGAAGAGGGAAGAAAGGGCCCAATTTAAACAGAACCAAGTCAAGCAAGGCCAGACCTCACAACAAAAAGGTCAAGGAGGACCTTCGGGTCAAAACAACAACAGGCAATACGGCAGCAATCAGCAGAAAAGGAAGTGGAATGCAGGAAGACAGGGGAATCAACAGAATTTTCCCCAGAAGAAGAATACTCCTAATAGCAGTAGTTATCCCACTTGCCAGAAATGTGGGAAGAAACACCTGGGAGAGTGCCGTGCTGGAGATGGTCGTTGTTTTCTATGTGGCAAGGAAGGCCACTATGCTAAAAGCTGCAATCTCAATTCTCAGAGTCCGCAGAACCAACAGAGAGGACAGGGATCTCAACTTCACGCTGCACAGATGAAGCTCGAGGGACCTGCAATCTCTCAGGGCAGGCTGGAAGCTCCGGAACCTCAGGGACGCATCTACGCCTATACAAAAGAGGATGTTCAGGCTGGACCTTCCACCGTGGTGACAGGTCAGCTTCCTTTTGCCCAACAAGATGCTTACGTGTTAATTGATTCTGGAGCCACGCATTCATTCACATCACCTAGGTTCGCTAAGAAACTAGGTAGAGCTAGTGATAGAATTGGAAGAACATTTAGGACTGCATTACCCTCCGGGGAGATTTTGTTGTCTGATTATTGGATACGTCACGTTCCAATAATTATATGTGGTAGGGAAATGTATGTCAACTTGATCATCATTGACCTATACGACTACGATGTCATCTTGGGTATGGACTTCTTGGGGAAGTACAACGCCGTTATCGACTGTCCACGACGAACTGTCATGTTCAAGCCAATGGGAGGCGAGGAGTTTATTTTCAGAGGATCTACTCCAAAACAGCCGAAGATGTTTATTTCGGCGCTAAAGGCTAGAAAATTGTTGGCAGAAGGATGTATGGGATTTCTAGCCAACGCGGTGGATAAGACGCAAGAGACTACGAGCAGACCGGAAGAAGTACCGATAGTCAAGGAGTTTATAGAAGTTTTTCCTGAAGAATTGCCAGGATTACCACCAGAACGAGAGATCTCTTTTGAGATTGAATTACTTCCTGGATCAGCACCAGTATCTAAGGCACCTTACAGGATGGCGCCTGCCGAACTTAAAGAACTGCAGATTCAGTTGCAGGAGCTTCTGGATCGAGGATTCATTCGTCAAAGCTACTCGCCATGGGGAGCCCCAGTTCTGTTCGTTAAAAAGAAAGATGGCACTCTTAGGATGTGCATTGACTATCGGGAGTTAAACAAGATAACCATCAAGAACAAGTATCCGTTGCCTCGGATCGACGACTTGTTTGATCAGCTGAGAGGAGCTTCAATTTTCTCGAAGATTGACTTACGATCCGGATATCATCAGCTCCGAATTAGGGAAGGAGACGTTCCCAAGACAGCCTTTCGTACGCGATATGGACATTACGAGTTCCTCGTTATGCCATTCGGATTGACAAATGCTCCAGCAGCCTTTATGGACCTGATGAATCGAGTATTCAAGGATTACTTGGATAAATTTGTTATCGTCTTTATAGATGATATCTTGATTTATTCAAGATCAAAGGAGGAGCATGAGGAGCATTTAAGGATCGCCTTACGGGTTTTAAAGCAAAACCAGCTCTACGCTAAATTCACAAAGTGTGAATTTTGGTTGGAAAAGGTCCATTTCTTAGGACATGTGGTCTCCAAGGACGGCATATCTGTAGATCCGGCTAAGATTGAAGCAGTACGTGAATGGCCAGCTCCGAAAAACGTCACCGAAGTACGTAGTTTCCTCGGCTTGGCAGGCTACTACCGACGTTTTGTTGAAGGATTTGCTAAGATTGCAGCGCCGCTCACCGCACTTACACGAAAAGGGAAGAAGTATGAATGGACTGCAAGGTGTGAAGAGCACTTCCAGGAGCTGAAAAGCAAGCTGACTAGTGCTCCAATCCTCACAATTCCAAATGTGGAGGAAGGAAATTTCGTAATATACAGCGATGCTTCGAAGATAGGATTGGGAGCCGTTCTCATGCACAATGGGAAGGTGATCGCTTATGCTTCACGACAGCTTAAGGATCATGAGAAGAACTATCCGACGCATGATTTGGAACTTGCGGCGGTAGTATTTGCGCTCAAAATCTGGAGACACTACCTTTATGGTATCAAGTGTGAAGTTTACACGGATCATCAGAGTTTGAAGTATATCTTCACACAAAAGGAGCTTAACATGAGGCAAAGGAGATGGCTCGAACTGGTGAAGGATTATGACATAGACATCCGTTACCATCCAGGGAAGGCTAACAAAGTAGCAGATGCCCTTAGTCGGAAGTCATCTTCCACGTTAATGTCCATACAGTCGTTGATCGAACCTCTTCAAAAGGAGCTAGTGGAAGCTGGAATAGAGCTTATCACGGGAAGTTTAGCAGCCCTAACCTTCCAACCTACCATTTTAGATGGCATGAAGGAGCGACAAGAAGGAGATACCTCGCTGCTCAGAACAAGGAATGAGGTCTTAGAAGGAAAGGAGTCAGACTTCAACATATCAGATGAGGGCATACTCTATCGGAAAAATAGATTATGCATTCCTAACGAGGACGAGTTGAAGGAGCAAATCATGAAGGAGGCACATGAGACTCCGTATTCCGTTCATCCTGGAGCCACAAAGATGTATCAAGACTTGAAGGAAAGCTTTTGGTGGCCCAAAATGAAGAATGATGTTGCAACCTTCGTCAGTAAATGCCTCACGTGTCAAAGGGTCAAGGCAGAACACCAACGTCCAGGGGGAGAATTGCAGAAAATTTTCATTCCAGAATGGAAATGGGACCAAGTGACCATGGATTTTGTGGTTGGTCTACCCCGAACACCCAGTGGCAACGACGCTATTTGGGTGGTTGTTGATCGTTTGACGAAGTCTGCACACTTTATTGCCATCAAGCTTAGCTTTTCAGTAGAGCAGCTAGCGGAATTATACGTCGCGCAAATTGTTCGCTACCATGGGATTCCGAAATCAATTATCTCGGATCGTGATGGACGGTTCACTTCTAAATTTTGGAAGAGTGTACATCAAGCCATGGGTACAAAGCTCACTTTTAGTACGGCTTTTCACCCTCAAACGGATGGACAATCAGAGAGGACCATTCAGACCCTAGAAGACATGTTGCGAGCATGCGTGATGGATTTCAAAGGGACTTGGGATAAGAAGCTTCCTTTGATTGAGTTCTCGTACAACAACAGTTTTCAAGCTTCAATTGGAATGGCTCCTTATGAAGCCCTGTACGGGAGAAGATGTAGATCTCCAGTCCACTGGTATGAGACAAGAGAGAAGGAACTTGTGTCCACGGATTTTATTCGGAAAACCACTGAGGCCGTGAAACTCATACGCCGACGGATGGAAACTGCATTTAGTCGACAAAAGAGCTACGCCGACAAACGCAGAAGACCTCTAGAATTCCAAGTAGGAGACTTGGTTTTTCTCAAAGTTGCTCCATTCAAAGGAGTTATGAGATTCGGAAAGAAGGGAAAATTAAGCCCAAGATACATAGGGCCATTCGAAATACTGGAAAGAGTCGGTAATGTGGCCTATAAGTTGGCTTTGCCTCCAGAATTAGCATATGTACACAACGTATTTCATGTGTCGATGTTAAAGAAGTACATTTCGGATCCATCCCATGTATTGGACCACGAACCAATTGAGGTCCACGAGGATATGACGTATGAAGAGAAGCCGGTTCAAATCTTGGCACGAGAAGAGAAGGTGCTAAGGAACAAGGTTATACCTTTAGTTAAGGTCCTATGGCGAAATCATGAGGTTGAGGAGGCAACATGGGAACGCGAGGAAGATATGAAGAAAAGCTACCCAGAATTGTTCTGATTTTCGAGGACGAAAATTCTTTAAGGAGGGTAGATTGTAATATCCAAAATTTTTACGAACTCATGATTTTCTTTTATATAAGAAATCTAAAGCTCGTATTATGTGTTTATGTGTAATTTTATGAAAATTATGAATATTAATACAAGATTCATGATTTTATCAGTATGAGGTTGAGTTCTCGGTAAATTAATTATGAGACTCCATAACAGGCCTTTTATGGAAAAAGGTATGACGGAATTTCATAAACTCATGTTGGTCAAAGTTTGATCAAAAAGTCAAAGTTGACCAGAATAGTCAGAGGTTGACTAGAGTAAGACGGTATGGTGATATGATAAGCAGTATGGAAAAAATATTGCAAAAACCGTCTTCATGATAGAGATAGCATGATTAGGTTTTACAAACCACCTTAGAAAAATCAAGCACCCGAGTAGGAGTTAGAGACGAAAAAGGGCTCAGGAAAATAAGAAAAATTTTGTATTATCCGTTTTCTTTTCAGCAAATAAATTTTTGTTAAATAAATACTGTGTTTGAGTGAACACAGTATTAGAAATATCTGTATTGGCTTAAAATGGATTGCTTGTAGGGGGAAATAGTCAAACAAGGCATAAGGTGAATGACATCACCTTATCCCTAATTTATGACATCATGATTAAGATAAGATAAGCTTAGGAAAAAATTCAAAACTTGGCCACCAAGTTCTCCTCTAATGGGCAGCCACATGGAGGGTTTTTGTGCAATTTTTGTGCAATTAGTTTTGCATCAAGGACTTAAGAGCAAAGGAGAATCAAATATTTGCAAAAAAAGTCCAAAATTCCACCTATAAATAGGCCGCCATAGGGGGCGGTTTTGGCTTCAAAAAAATTCTAAAAAACAGCCAAACTCTTGCCATTTTATCCCTCAAAAATCCGGACTTCCAAGGGTGAGCAAGAACGGAAGAAAATTTTGCAAAACCGAGAGCAATCGGAGTGTAGGGGTGGTCGGATTTCTAGTGGGAAACCAACAAAGTTTTGAAAAAATTTTGAGATCCATTTTGACCATTAGGGCCGGTTCTAGGAGCAGCCAAAGGGAAAGGAGAAAAATCCCAAAAGCCAAGCCAAAACTCTTGATTCAAATCAAGGTAATCTCTTTAGACTTTAAACTTCTCAATTTAAGTTGCAATTGAGAGATTTAAATGTATTTTCCAAGGGTTTGTAAGAGCGTAAGCTCGATTTAAGTTTTTGCCTAAGTTGGATTTAGGGTTGTGCTTGATTTAGATTAAGGGTGGTTTGATTTATGAGTTTAAATTATGAAATTGCATGGTTGTATGCTTATGCTTGATTGATTTTGTTGAATTGTATGCTAGGTATTGATAAGTTGTATGTCCCCAATTGAGTTTAAGAATGATGGTTTGGAACGTTAGAAAACCGCTGCATGTGTGTATTAGAGCTCCCGCGGTGGCTGGTTGAGCTAGGTTCCACGTCTAGGACGTAAAACGAACCCTAAACCGAAAACTGCCATTTTCGGGTAAACCTGATCAGTTTCGGGAAAAGTGAAATTTGAGGCCTTTAGAGGCCGAATTTGGAAAAACTTAAAATATGAAAGTTGTTCGGAACGATTTTTCCTAGAGGACAACGTGAGCCGTTTCCCAAAATAAGGCTCCAATGGCCTCCGTTTACCCCAAAACCCGTGGCTGATCCCCAGACCCAGTTTTCACTCAGTTTTTCGGGGTCAGCCAGTTTCAAACAAAAACTGGGATGAATCTAGGCCGAATTGGAATTTTTGGAAAACACAAAAGTTTTAGTATTTTTCGAGAGCTACAACTTTTATGAAGACAACTTTTTCAGATTACGAACCAATTTTTAAATTAGAATCGTTTTTCAAAGGGTGCGCAGGGAATCCGAAAATTCCTGCACCCCTAGTTTTATAAATGTTTTTAGAAAACTGTTTTTCTACTACAAACTATCGTTTTGATTATGGAAAACTGTTCCAAGGACAGTTTTCAACCTCAAATGATTTTATAAAACATTAATCCAAGAGTTTGAATTTTTACGATTTAAGTAAAGGATTTCTATAAGTTAAAAATGAAGTTTTGGGATTAATTTCCCTAAATTTTCCAAGTAAGGGAAATTAATTTTTCAAGTTAGAATATAGCAAGCGACTAGTTTACGAAAGGTAACCGGGAGATATACCCGAGTTACTGGGCTTAGCCTCAAAGCCCAAGGTTGACCATAGTTGACCAAGGGTTGACCATTAATCGATCAGATATCGACTTTAACCCAACAGTTAATTAAGGGTTACCCAATGTAATCCTATAGGATACCAAGGCATGTGTGGGGGGACATATAACTAGAATGTTGGAAAGGTTACCAACTTTTATAGGATTCTTATCCTATGTTCTTTTAATAGCAGGAAGGAACCTGCAATTGCAATCCGAGTTAAGACATCAGAACCCGGAATCTAGCAGATCAGGCAAGTATCAAACCTCACCTACAGTATGAAAATAGTAAAGACTATTTTCAAGTATACTTGCTATGTTGTGCCATGATGTGTGATGCAGTGCTATGTTTATAAAAGTGCTATGTTATAAAAGTGCTATGTTTATAAAAGTGCTATGTTCACAAAAGTGTTATATTTATAAAAGTGCCATGTTTACAAAAATGTCATGGTTTCAGAAATGCCATGTTTTCAAAAATGCCATGGTTCCAAGAGTGACAGGTTTTCAAGAAAGCCATATTATGGCAAATGTTGATTATGATATGACATAGTGACATCATGAAATATGTTCACTAATGTTAAATCACATGGTAAGATAATCAAATAAGGTGTCGTACCAACCTCCCCTAATCAAGGAGGCTACAGTTTAGTATTACCTTCCGTGATCGAAATTCGTGATCGTGAAGGGTCCAGTTAGAATTCCCAGAACTGTTAGGGCCTTGCAAACCCTAGCTTTATCTGGAGGCTGCGCGCTTTTGGTACGAACACTATGGGCCCACATGTTAGGACAAGATAATAAAGATTGAGTCTATAATGAAACATAAGACATTCAATCAATCATAAATGGTTCATGCATGAGTTAGTGATGATTGCCATGTTCTTAAGATGCTTATAATGTTTTGTGAGATTATGTTTGAACTTGCTGGGCGAAAGCTCACCTTTATATTTCATACTGTAGGTAAGAAGCCTGCAATTTAATTGGTGGGCTATGCGGACGATGCGGCGGGTGAAGGGCGGTGTGGGATACCACTACGCATAAATTTTCCGCATTTGATTTTCAGTAGTATGTTAATATTTCAAAAATAAATTATGTTTTGTTATTTGTAAGTAGTTTAAAGACACAAAAAGTTACTATCAGTATAGTCCGTTATATAACAAGCTTTTCTTTATAAGATAACTTATGTGTATATGTTTTTTAAAAAAAAATTTATCTCAAATTTTCAAGTAAAGAACAAGTATGTATGGTGTCGACCTGGCTTGGGAAGTCGGGGCGTCACAGAATCTTTGGATATCAGTTCGAAGGGAGCGCCGAAAACAATATATATATATTTTGTGGTAAATATAGGTAATATGTGCTAAATACATATAAAGTTTGGTAAATACATGTATTTACTATTCTCTTGTTGTTGGGGTTGAACTGTAATGTTTATAAATATATGTAATATGTGGTAAATACAGATAATTCTTGGTAAATAAATGTATTTACTAATTTAATATTTGTTAGTTTTTATGTAAATATGTTGGTTATATATATTTACAGTAAATGCTATTTTTGTTTGAAATTGAATACTTTCTTTTATGAAATAATACTTGATAAATACATGTATTTATTTTTTTTAGGCTGAATTATAATTTTTGTAAATATAGATAATTTATGTTAAATACAGATGTGATAAATACATGTATTTTTTTTAAATTTTATTTTTGAGGTTGATTTTTTATTTTTGGGGTAAAAATACCCCTAAAATTTATTAAATTAAAAAATGAGATCTGGTTTTCAGATCTCCCAAACATATCTAGTTTTTAGATCTAACACGTGTAGCCACGGCGTCGGAGAAGAAGGAGTCATGACGGAGATGTGTCGGACGGCGATGCGATCGCGACGGCACTAACGGGACACGGTCTCGATGATGTCGATGGTATGCGACTGGGCTGTCCGCGAATCACAATCTCGCGAACCTCGGCTCGAATGGGTGGCGGCTGTTGCAGAGGGAATCGTCGCCGGAGAAGATAGCCGCAATGAGAAAACTCCCTCTCGTCGCCGGAGAAGATAACTCGCCGAGCCCGGAGATCTGACCCTGGCGGAGACAGAGATCGCGACCCTTGTGGTGCCCGGAGATCGCGAACCTCAGTCAAACGGAGATCACGAACCTAGTTGCCGGAAAAGAAAAGCAACTCTGGTGGAAACAAACGCAAGGGGACTTGGGGAAGACAAGGGTAGATCTGAAATTTGTGAAAAAAAAAAAAGGAATAAATATTCCATTTTGTTCCTAACTTTGTCACCACTCCAATCAGGTTATCTCAAGTTAAATATCGATGCATCGGTTTTTTTGAGTTCAGATCACATTGGTATTGGAGCTGCTATTCGTGATGACAAGGGGTCAATCTTAGAAACTGTGGCTAAGTCAGTAGAGAGGTCCTTTTCCCCCTTTGTGACTGAGTGCTTAGCCCTTCGTGAAGGCTTAAGATTTGCAAAGGAAATCGAGTGTGCTAATATTGAGGTGGAAACTGATGCTATTAATGTTGTGTCAGCTGTTGTGGATAATCGGGAACTTTCTATGGAGGGTCCGATTTTGGAGGATGTTAAACAGCTGCTCGCTCAATTGCGGAGTACAGGTATTCATCATATCGGCTGTAGTGCTAATTATGTTGCTCACCTCCTAGCTAGATTTGGTTTCAATTCAAATTATACAAATATCTGGATTAGTGAGACTCTCAGTGTAATCTCTAATACTGTTTCTATTGATGCCATTGCTTAATAAAGTGATTATTATTAAAAAAAATATTAGTATATTAGTATATACTATTTGATGCAATTTTCGTAAATATTCGGATTACTTTACAGAAAATAACTCTTTAAATATAGAACTATGGTACAAGCTATTTATTATAAGTCTCACATGCAAAATGAGAGAAGACTTCATTTTTCTATAGTGCATTTATATAAATAGAATATTAATATTTACTATTTTTGGAAATGGCTTCGTAATAACTACGAGCTCTCTTCATTCATTATCCTATAGGACCAATTGTTGTAACTACTTATTTGTTCTTGTATTGGTCGATTATGGTCGAATATTTTGGGAAAACTTTAACTCTTATCCGGAATGATGATTTGGAAAAAAGCTCAACCACTTGGCGATCTCCTCCTAATCGGAAAGCTTTCTAATTCCGCCGTAAAATCCATTTAGTACTTGTCTCCATTATCTAGGATGATCCTTCCTATTTATCATGATTCGTCCCCGACTTTAGCCAGAAGGATGTGGGTTAAACTCAATTATAATTGTATCTGAGACCTCATCATGATATATATATATATATATATATATACACACAACGATAGGAGTGCACGAACTAAACTAAATGGTACAATTCGGAACGAAGGAAGAAAACTTCAAAATCCAAAACAAATATATGACCAGTAGTCAATTATTGGGTACTTGGCAATCCACTTGAGGGATCTGATACCTTTGTCTACTCGGATTTATGTGGGTAAAGTCACCATACTCCTATATACCTTATTTTTCATTCCAAAAGGAAAAAGAATCCCATAAATTTATAAGATTTAGCTTTCAAATTAATCAAAACTACTCAATCTCCTAGATGATTTCTTTGCATATGAAGCTAGCATAAAAAATTAAACAATCTCAACTGCTCATGTCATCCTTTCTAGGTTCCGTAGTTGCAAGTTCACTCTCACTTTAGAGTACATTGGCATCTCAAAACTACGACAAGCAAAACATCAAATTTCGTTATCCTAAAACAACGATCTTACCACTTTCATGACAAAGACAATGATATTCTGATTCGTATCACATAGCTCCAAGTGACCAATTAGGCCATAGCACCAACCTACAATGCAATTACAAAAGCGATGAGAACCATAAATCCATTTAAATTTGAAGTTCAAATAGAAAGAGTAACGGTCCAAAGGCTAAACTGAATGGCAAATCCAGGTGACTTTTTCACTGAATCTCAATATGGTCACTGGGTTTCAAGTCATGTAAACAACCAGACACATGAGGCATAAATGGTGGAATGTCAATTGACGGAGCTCTTATCCTATCCCACTCTATATTACTTTCCTCTCCCGGCGTTCCCATCCTTGACAGGAATTCCTGCAATATGGGATTAAATCCAGACGTGTCAGTCCAAGAAAGATCTTGCTAAATAGATGAAGGAATCAATCTTTGGGACTGTAGACAAAGAATTATAGATCATTCTGTTATTGATGTCACCGCATGAAGATCCGGGGTCGTGGTACGAGCACGACTAGGGAAGGTGACATCTTAATTATCTATTTTCCTACTTGTTTAGAACAAAAAGCGCTTTAGGTAAGTAGTAGCGCAATAAACACATGTTTTTTGTTGAAAAAAGTATAGCACACAGAAGCAAAGCATACCTATATATAAAGATAACCATACCATGTCATGAACCGGTATTTTTAATTCTTGTATGAGCATAGGGCTTAAAACTTTGTGTGATGTCGACATAGCACGACATAACAATGCAGTTAGCTAGATATGAAAATTTATGACGAAGCAGAATAACACGAGAAAATTTATATCACTAATAAATCCGATTAGGGACTTCTCTGCTTGACACAGAACAGAAACTGAATGAGCAATGGATTGAAGTATTTTTGAAGTTTCTTTCCATACCTTGCTCGAAATGTGTTGGTTTGTGAAACATAGCTGACCTGAGAATTATAACATAACAACATAACTCCATAATAACCATTCTGCATTAGAAAACAAAAAGGGCTTTAATATCACCAACAAAAAGAACTAAATCACACAACAATTTCTTATATTTAAACAATAAAAGAACAATTTGTTACAAGAAATTACTATAATATATAAAAGTAAGCCAAGAGACTTGTCAACAAAATTACCTGCTTATAGTAGAACTGGGCTGTGAACCAGAAATTGCCACTCTCAAGAGCCAAACAAAAATCCATAACTAAATCGAGCGGTAAAGTAGTAGTCTTCATCATCTTGACACTCTTCTCTGGTTTTATCATATTCCACGAAAAACGCCATGGACTTGGATGATACTCGAACAATCCTTTTTCCTTTTTCTGCTTTTGATCCAATCTTTGAGGCTATATTAGATTGCCATTCTCGGTAAGCAGCATCATCAATCACGTTTCCCCATTTCTTCTGCAAATGTTTTTCCCATAAATTGTCACTACTACACATTTCTCTCAAATAAGAACAAACTCGCGTCATGTTGCGCAAGCCTGCCGGCAAAAGCCGTTAAAAAATGGACTCCGAGATCAATTTAGGCAAATCCAGTAGGGAAATCATCTGCTCTTTCCCCTTCAGTTTTGCATTCTCTATTCTTGCACGTGGGGCCATTCTTTTCAATGAAAAGTTTTAGGGAACCGTTCATATGGGTTAATGTTGAATATGTAAATGAATATTATGCGAGATAATTTGTCATCATCATGAAAGACAAGGCCGGCGTAGAGTTTGCCGTGTTATGGTCACCACGATGCTTCCATTTCTTTTTCATGTTATTTTTCTCGCCATCATATGCTGTGTATATAATATTAATTATCTTCGTAAATTAACATTTTATCTTAATGAATCTTTAGAGATTTGTATTATTCGCTTTTCATGTATGATGTCAATGTACATTGTGACTTTTAGCCACCATAGTGCATAGGATGCCAAAAGAACAACGAAAATAAAAAAAATAATGTTTCCCATAATTTTGTTTTTTTTTTTTTTTTTTTTTCTATTACAGAAAAAAAAAAAAAAAGATATTTAACATTGATGTCTTATAAATTCCCCTAAATTTCTAATTTTGGAAATTTACTATATGAACTTTGTAAATTGTTGTAGTATGCCTTGTTTTGTTAACTTTCCATTAAATTGAATATTTGAATTTGGAAGTTTCGCATTAGGACTTATATCTTGAAAATATTATTTTGAAAATGAGGTTTTCCAGTTTCATATAAGGCATACAAGATTTTTATTTGGGAAGTTAAGCCAAATAGGACGACACATTGTAATAATTTAGAAAATTCAAAGGGTAAATTACCAAATTTAGTAGAGTGTTATAATTGATGTTAAATTTGTCAAATAGTAAATTTAGGGCTAATTTTAGGCCACATCTCCAATAAAATGCCAACGTGATACTAATTTATGACAAAAAAAAAAAAAAAAAAAGGTGAAAAGTAATATCATACTTCTGCTTTTTGCTTTAATGTGCAATCAATATTATTTATAATGATGCTATTACTTTTTGACATCATTATTAAGTTTTGAAGCTTATACAACTTAACTTTTTTTTTTTTTTTATATGGAAATTTCATTAGATTTAATAAGAAGATATAAAGACACAAAACATAACAAATGACCCCGTATTATATAAGACAAAACCCTTTAATAAGAACGAATCCATCAGTAAATTCTGACAATGCTCAAAGGGAAAGAAGTATGTTTGAGCCTCGACAATGGGTAGATACCTTGGCACACTGAAATCAAGCACATGTAAGGCTCTTTTTAACAAAATCCCGACACTCGATGGAATATCTCGATCGATTGAGGGTCAAGACTTAGTAATACTAGGGCCGCCACTAACTCCACATAGAAGCAATTTTAGTAGGGCCAAAACAACGCCAAGACTCAGATCTGGCAGACAAACAATCAACACGGAAGGTGGGGAGACACCTCCATTATTAGAATTGAAATACAACAACTAAATAAAAGACGGCGAAGACATTACCATTATTACACACAAATCTACAAACCAAAAAATTACTAAAAAACCAATCACGTAGAAAGAATCCTTGTCGAAAACTAGATCCACGTCGTCGAGAGGAACTAGGTTACTGGAGCCGAGCCGCTGTAGGACCTCTCAGTCTTGCTCCTTCCTGCAACGCCGATCCTTCTCCAACTGGCTCGTTTATTTCAAAACTCTCACCATAGGGCCGAGAAACCAGAGACAGTCCAAAGGCTGGCACTGGAGTCCGACCCCAAGAGAAGAAAAAGATTGAAAAATCCTAACTCGCACACGTTAGAGAAAGAAGAGAAGAGAGAGAGAAAAGATAGAGAAAAGAGGAAATTGTTAAAAACTAATTTTTAGTAATCAAATAATTTTAAAATTAAAAATATTATGATGATTACATAAAAATTCGAGACACCGGCATTGTAGGCGTAGTTTAGTAGTAATTTCACACATGGCTCCACCACAAGGTATAGAGTTCAAATCCCTCCATCCCCAAATTCAAAAAAATAAAAAAAGTCAAGACATCAATCAATAAGAATCAAACGTTAATTTGACGTTGACTATACATTGTCGTAAATCTGCCACTAAATCTAACATATATAAAATTTGACATTAGAAATACGACTCCATTTGATAGTACTTTTTCCACCCAAAAGATATAGGTTTTTGTGCATAATAGGAAGGGAGGCTTGCGAGAAACCTCCATACCAATTAACTTCCTCATATTGAATATCCATACACAGTAATGGGAAACAACATGTTCATAAGAATGTCCCAAATGCAAAGTACGTAAAAACTAGGCAGTGTTCTGAAATAATAACATTAATTCGTACAATGTCATAATAGACTCCAGATAACGACAAGCTTTTTTCATTCTTAGTTAAGAACCAACTGCAAAAGCGGCTTCTTTGTTCATGAACTGCACAATTATTGTTGAAGATATGGAAACCTTACTCTTATCAGGAATCCATTTGGCCAAAAGCTCAACCACTTGGCAGTCTCCTCGTCTGAAAGCTTTCTAATTCCCCCGTAAAATCCATCTACTGTGTTCCCTTCTCCAGGATGGTGCTTCCGACTTGTCGTGGTTCGTCTCCATCTTGAGCCAGGAGGGTATTGGTTAAACCCCACAGCTACTGTATCTGCTAGTAAAGACCCCAGCATGAGATAACTAGCAAAGTACGGCAAAAATTCAGAAATAATATGCACCTGTAAGATATCAACAAACATCGTCTAAACTAGATGGTATAAATTTAAAAAGAACAAAGTCAAAACTTCACACGCTAAACCCACAAATATATCATCACCACTAGTCAATTCTTGGGAGTTTAGGCCGTCACTCCCACCACGATCAAACGGGGTACATGTCAATCCACTTCGTGAAATATTCAATGTCATACACGATATTGTGTCTCCACGGATCTATCCAGATATGCCAACCGACACCAATTAGTCTCACATACATCCTAGACACGTATGTGAGATTTATCTTTCGATGTAAATTAAAGAGAGTACATAATCTCTTAACTAATTTCTTTTTGTGGAATCTGTAATTGTTATTAAGCTAGCAAATTACCCAACAATTAGTTAATTATAAAGGTGCAAAACATAGACAATAAAAGATGTGAATTTCTTTCAGCATCTGAATCAGTTTTTTGCATATGTAGTAGGATAAAGATTTTGTGCTAGCAATGCTTGCAGATATTCTTTGCAAATGCCAAAATGACAAACAAAAAGAAAAGTCTAAAATAACTAGACATTCTTACCACTTTCATGACAAAGGCAATGATTCTGATTCCCATCACATGACCCCAAGTGACCGATTCGGGCATACCACCAAGCTATGTACAATGCGATTTTAGAAACGATTAGGGCGTTAAAACCATTCAAAGTCAGAGTTAAAAAGAAATAGTTAGGGTCCAGAGACTATACCGAAAGGCAAATCTGTGCGATTTTTCCACTGAATCTCAATATGGTCACCGGGTTTCAAGTCATGTAAACAATCAGATACATGAGTCATAAATGGTGGAACGTCAAGTGGCGGCGCTCTTACCCTATCCCACTCTACATTATTTTCCTCTCCTGTCCCCCATCCGTTTGAGCAATTCCTGCAACATGGATTAAATACAGACAAGTCACCCCAAGAAAGGTCTTTCTAATTAGATGGAGCAATCAAATTTGTTCAAGTATATTTAAGTAGACTTTGGGACTGTAAAAACAATAAAAACAATAATAGGTTATTCTATTAGAGATAATTAGTGTTTATATTGAAAAAATTGAGCACACGGACGTGAAGCATATCCACAAATTAACTTTTATATGTTTGAATTCCTGTCTAAGAATTGGGCTTAAAACTTTTTGAGATACCGACGTAGCATGATACACCAACACAGTTAGATCACGACATGACACGACACAATTTACATCACTCAATCCTATAAATTATTTCTCTGCGGAACGCATATATAATAGAAACTGGATGAGTATTGATTCAAGTTATTATTTAAAAATGTCGTTCTTTTCTACACCTTGCACGAAAAGTGTCGGTCTGGGAAACATAGTTGACCTCAGCATCATAACATAACAACAAAACTCCAGTATAACCATTCTGCATTAGAAAACAAAGTCTTTCATCACTAGGAAGAAGCAAATTATTAAAACAATTTTTTTATTGAAACAAGGAAAGAATAACGTGGTACAAGAAATTAACATAATTAAAAGTAAACTAAGATCAGATTTGTCGAAAATTACCTGCCTATAGTAGATCTGGGCAGGGAACCAGAATTTGCCATTCTCAAGAGCAAAATAGAAAGCCATGACCGAGTCAATTGGTAAAGTGGTACTCTTCATCACCTTGCCACTAGTTTCTGGTTTTGTACTAATCCACGAAAGACGCTGTGCGCTAATAAGTGACTCGAACAATGGTTTTGGGAGGTTTGATTCAAGCATTGAGGCCACATGAGATCGCCATTCTCGGTAAGCAGCATCACCAATCACTCTCCCCCATTTCCGCTGAAAATGTTTCTCCCATAAATGGTCATTAGTACACGTTTCTCTCAAAGAAGAACAAACTTGCATCATGTTGAGCAAGTCCGCCAGCGAAAGCCGCTCAAGAATGCAGTCCAAAATCAATTTTGGCAAATCTAGTAGGGAAATCATTCGCTCTTCCCCCTTCGGTTTCTCATTCTCTACTCTTGAACAAGAAGCCATTCTTTTCAATATTGAAAAGGTCACGCCTCATGGCAAACCGTTCATATGGGTTGATGTTGAGAACTTGAATATATATATATATATATATATATTTATATATGAGTCACATTTGTCATCACCATCAAAGACAGTGCCGGCCGAAGAGAGCCTTGTTATGGTTACAACGATCCTTCCTATTCCTTTTCACGTTACTTTCCTCTGATCCATCGTACTAAGTAGATAATATTAATTATCTTAATAAACTAGTATTTCTAGAGTTGTCTACGGTAGACAATGCTTAATTTGATAAGGAATGCTGATGTATTCCTATATAGAACGAAGAAAATCGACTATTCCGATTGAGATGTTTGATAATAAATAAATATATAAAAAACTAATTTCTTCAAATGAGTATTTATTTGTTGTGTCAAGTTTGTCAAATCTTGGAGATTTTTTTTTCCCAAATTCTAGTATATATATAGGACTACTAGTTGAATAACGTTTCCTTAGAAAACTCTGAAATGTATTATGTTGAGTTTTATAATTTTAATATTAATCTTTTTATGGAAATTTTAATTTTTCTTTTGGTTTTAGTTCTTTTCTCCTTAATATATGCGTGCGTAAAATTTATATATTATTACATATACGGATTACACAAATGACATATGGTAAACATTGGATTTTGCATGTACAGTACAGATTTAAAAAGTAGTCACCAAATTTTCTCGGAAAAAAAAAAGTCATCAAATTAACTTTTATTTGTAGTTTTTTATTCGATTTTTGGAACATGTATGTGGTAAATAAATTAAGAAAATTTGACTATGTAGTTTTAAGATTAGTTTATATATTAGCTAATACAGTTTTGAGATTAGTTCGTATATTAAAATTTCAAAATAGTTTTGGGATTAACTTTATATATGTATATATATATATATATAACACCGATAATAAGTATTTTGAAAACAGCGTTGTTTTTTGTTATTTTCATTTTTTCACTGACACGTCAAGTTCTTTTCTTTTAGTGCTAAAAAAAACAGAACAAAAACCTTAGAGATTTAGATCCCATTAGGAAATATGTCCAAATTTACAAATGTTCCGATATGAATTCGATCAAGTAAATTAACGCGTAATCGGTGCCCGATTTATAAACTTCGCTGCAGTAGAAGGAAATTTCACACGAAAGACTAAAATTTGTAACATCCATGAAATATTATGTATATCCGTAAATCTACAACATGACATTGTAAGTCTTTTGGCCTGTAATTTCCTTTCTATATCTTAATCTGTTTAAAATAATAATAATAATAATAATAAGGTAGGCATTTTCCAGAGAAATCTAAAATTTAGAGAACATAAGGCAACGGACCGCAAATAATACATTAATCAGATTATTAGAAAGCCAAAAATATGACACCAAGTACATTCAAAGTCTTTTCAGCAAAATAAAATTACTTTCAAAGTCTAGTTTGCAAACAATGAAATTCGAATATTTCACTCTGGTGAAACATAGAACCCTAATTTCGACAAACACTCTCTCTTTTTTATTCTAAGATTAAGAGCTAAACGGGGTAGATGCTTATTGAATGAAAGTTTTCCGACGTCAATACTCTTCCATTACTTGATTTTGCCAATTGCTCAGCCACTTGGCAATCTCCTCCTCATCCGTAGAATCCATCCACTCCGTTTCCCTCTTTGGGATGATACTTCCGACTTATCATCGTTCGTCTCCATGTTGATCCGGGAGGGTATTGGTTGAACTCCACTACAATTGTGTCTACAAGCAAGACCAAACTTGTGAGATTACACACAAAATTTGTAAAGAAAGATGTCGAAAGAACATGTTGGATCATAAGACCTAATATTGCCCACCTCCTGATAAATTGGCTTTGGCGTAGATTTTGGGAAGAATTGAATAATTAACATGATACTAAAGTCCTAAGTTTAAATTCTCATTCCCGTCGCATGTCTCTACAAAACAATTTTGAAGCGATGAGGATAACCCTAAAGCGACTTAAGTCGAAAGCTTAAACATAAAGGTGTGGTGAAGAGATAAACCGTTAGAATATTCTTTGTAACTTGTCCACTGAATCTCGATATGGTCACCGTCATTTAAACAATCAGAAACATGAAGCATATATGGTGGAGTGCCCACCTGTGGAGCTCTTAGTCTATCCCATTCTATATTTTCCTCTATACTCCACCATCCATGAGAAGCAGTCCTCCAAGATGGAATAGAATTAACAAGATCAGTGTAATCAAATTAAGTTCTAAAATTGATCAAAATAAACATTCTTTTTTTTAGATAAACCACGCAATAGTAATTCGACATATGATTCGTAAAAGCACTTTTGGAGATATAAATGCTATACATGTTTAAATTTCACTAAAACTATTAATTATTTATCAATTAACATACTTATTTATATACATTTATAGAGATTTGCATTGAAACATTATTGATCATGTTTACTAATTTCAAGTATTCTTTTAACAAAAATCTCTAAAAGAAAAAATATTATAAACGGGGACGTGCACACACGTGTATATAATTTTCTCGATAAATTTATATAAAAAATGTCTTATATTTGATATCAGATACTATCCAGTAAATGTATATAAAAAATGTCTTATATTTGATATCGGATACTATCCAGTAACGAGACTTCCAATTCCCTTTTATGTGGGGGTTTTTTTTTTTTTTTTTTTTTTTTTTTTTTTGTCTCTATACGTATCATGCTAAGCAGTACTTAGGATTCGTAGCCTAGGTATATAACAGATTAAAAGGTCTACAGTCTTACAATACTATGTCGCATTTCTGTGTTTTTTTTTTTTTTTTGTCTCGTTTCCATAATTAAATAATTTTTATTCTTCCTCGACTCCTTGAGAATATCTATACATAAAAGTGGTGTTATCATTGTTTCCTTACAATTTGTAATATAGAGAAAGGTAAATATCATAGATGTGCAAACATGTGGCCAACGCACACTCGACTCCTTTAGAATATCTATATTAGTGCCCAACGCACACTCTTCCAATAAAGGGTGTTTTTTTATTTTTATTTATTTTTTATAATTTAGAATGATGGATTCAAATTCTATATTTATGATGAAATCAGGTATGCAGTTATTGTTAGACAACATATGTAACCACCTATAAAAGACGAAATTTAGTCAGAGCACTTTAAAAAAAAAAAAAAAAAAGTTTTTCTTAGTAGTTATCTTAAAGTAGATTTGAAGACTTCGACGGTTATTGGGTTACATCCTCTTAACTTTTCATATCTCCTTCATAAGTACACATCCTTCCTAATTTGAAATGGTTAAATTTATATATTCTATCTTTTTACTCCCCAATTTATTTTTATTTACTTTAGAATATTCACTTTTCTCTATCTTTGTCTCTCTAGCTTTTTTTTTTTTTTTTTTTTTTTTTTTTTATTTTTATTTTTTTTGGGAGAGGTGGGGTGGGGGAGTGTTTAAACGTGAAGCCTTTTTCTTTTTTTAAATAAAATTTTAAATTGGTAAATGTAACAATAGGTATACTTATTCAAAAAAAAAATATATATAGTAAACAAACTTTTTTTTCCCTTACAATTTGTAATATAGAGAAAGGTAAATATCAAAGTAAATAAATGTAAAATAGGGTATAAAAAGATAAATAAAATAATGGAATAATATTTATTTTTAGAAGCAAGGTTTTGGAATACATAAGGGTGCCTAATAAGTAAAATTAATTATTTAACAATAATAAGTGATGTGTGCTCAAGAGGGGGATGTGAATAGTTCTATTGATTACATTGGCAAAGTTTTCAATCTTAAAACGGAATAATTTGAAAAGTATTCTCTGAGTTTTTGCTAAATGTTGTATTTACCCTTGTGTTTTTAAAAATCCCACACGTACCTTAAGTTATTTAAAAGAGTTAAAAGTAACCCTCTAACTGGTTAGATTGTTAAAAAATATCATCCATGCCCAGCTTAATAGTCAATATTTAATCATTACCTTGATTTGGCTATTGACCGTGTCTCCAGGGATAGTTCTTCGAGGGATAATTGAACGAGCGATTCATGAATGCTACAAAGGAAATGACAATCAAGCATCACTTTGCCAACTACCTCTGCCACACGTTAGATCTCCCACTCCCGTTTGTGCGTGACTGGTTAAACTAGCTCTGTTTTCATCAAAGAGGTTATTTGGCTAATAGACAAGATAGAGGGAGAGATCCAGTATTTGTTTTAAGATTTTTTTTTTTTTTTTTTTAGTTTTAAAATTTTCTATGTTTATTTTATTAATCATTAATGCTTAAAACATGATATAAATAGTAAATACTAAAGGATGCTTTTTGGTATTTTAAAAACTTTAACCAATTAAAGTGTTTTTATTTAACTCTTTTTGACAAATCTAGGAGATAATTTCGGGATTTTAAAAAAGCAACAGAGGTACTTTTTGGATTATCAAAACTCAAGGTTAAATGTTGGACTTAACAAAAACTAGGTGATGCTTTTTGAATTTTCCCTTAATTAAACTATTAGTTACATCCAATAATAATTAAAAATTGAACTTTTAAAAGAAGAATCTAAAAAAGTATGTGTACATTTAGATTGTAAGTAATTAATGATAAGAGGGCACAACTAGCATAAACAATGAGAGTTCAGATTCGTTGTCCTATTTTTTTATGTCAATGATTGTCATCTCAATAATATTTTAACAACTCATTAATTTGTTTAAGAATTTTTAGTATTTAACTTTTTTTAATTGATTAAATTTTAAAATTCAGATGATATATAACATAACATTATTAGGGGGATAACCAATGAGACAGGAAATTCAGGACAACAAACCTTGATTAAAAAAAATAGCATCATTACTCAACTAGTAATTTGGTATTGAATACTCAGACTTATCCCATGGTAAGCATCTACTCAAACAAATTAAAAGAAAACAAGAAAAATTTCAAAATATGAAAAATACAAACCAAAAGGGCCAACAAAACCAATTGCTGGACAAAGCTTTTCTTTTAAAAATTAACCCTACCGAAAGACCAAACGAAAAAACTTGATTGAAAAAAAAAAAAAGAGGGAAAAACCGAGCTGGTAAAAAAAATGAAAGAAACCATATAAGCAAAGCTGCATCTAAATGTATATTTAAAGGAAAATGATTCACATCATGGAAAAAAAAGAAAAATTCAACATGAAACTAAAAAGTAACTTGTTAGCGGTGAAAACAAAGACAAAGTAGTCTTTCAGTTTTGCAAAATCTACAAAATTTTGACACTTGGTAATTCATGATATTCATAGTAAAATTTTTCATGATGTGTATCATTGCTCATCTTTAAATACCAATATATATTTGATGGCGGAGCACCTTTTTTTATTTTATTTTTTTATTTTTTCAAGGATGTGAATGCAACTATAATTTTAAGCAACAAATTTTTTATAATATTTTTTTCATTCATTTATTTATTTGTATCTTTGCGGCGTATTAATTTATTAGAATTTCAAAACTTAAATATTTACATAGTTGTATAGTTTGTTGTTGTTTATTCGGGTTTTAATTTTTTTTTTTTTAAAGTATGATATGTTTTAAAGTCAAAACATGGGGGATAATTGAATTTTCTTTTTTATTAAATTCTATACGGATATAGAAACACTTTAAGGGCAAACCGGAGAAAAATTGTAAAAAGTTTTAACTTTGTAACCTATTTTGACTCTCTAAATAGACAGAACAAAGATTGGATTCAATTAACACTTAGAATTTTAGCTTACAATTTGATGGATCTAGTAAACATTGAAATTTAGAATTTTAGCTAACAATTTGATGGATCTAGTAAACATTGAAATTGGACCTTTTTTCCTATATATATATTTTTAATAAAGATAAGAGACAATTGGCATTCAAATTGTAATAACTGAATTTTTTCAATGTTACAATTTCTTGTAGAGAATTTCAAGATTGAACTATGAAGGTATTTATGCATAATCCTGATTAGGATTTTTATTTAATTTTATGAGTTCTTATGACCTTATAAGACTCAATAATGAATTGCTTAGTGAAGCAAATAGCCTTTTTGGGTGAAAAAGGGGAAGAAAATCCATGATTTTATGTTGGTCAAAGTTTGACCAAGAAAGTCAAAGTTGACAAAAAAAAGTCAAGGTTGACTAAAAATGGTCAAAGATTTGACCATGCAAATATATGATGAGCAGTATGGAAAATACACTGCAAAAGCCGTAATTACGAACAAGATAATATAAATGAGGACTAAAACCACCATAGAAAAATCAAGCACATTAAATAGAATTTATTGGGCCAAAAAGTTTTAAGCAAAAAGAAATTTTTTTCGTACAGTCCATTTTTACACAGATAAATTTTGGACTGCATTGGAGCATAACAGTATTGTGTATTAGTAAGCACAGTACTAAAAATATCTTTGTTGACATTAAAGTGGACTGCTTTTAAGAAAGAAAAAAAAAAAGGCAAAGCAAAGCAAACAAGCCTTAATTTTTGCTTGCATCACCAAAGCTCCCATTTATAACATCATTACTGGAATTAAGCAAAAATTAGAAAAATCTTGGACCATTCTAGAGGATGAGGTGGCCGGTCCTTTTGGGGTCAAAATAGGAGTAGTTTTGCTCCAAGGACTTATAAGCAAATGGTGAGCTAAAAATATTTGCAAAAGGGTCCAAAATTTCACCTATAAATAGCCTGGGGAGGGTGGTTTTGGCTTCAAAAATTGGGAAAAAGTAGCCAAATTCTTGCCAATTTCTCTCTCAAAAATCCGAAAATCCTAGGGTGAGCAAGAACCAAGAAATCAACTCAAACTTTGGTGCAAATTTTGGAGGAGGAACCGATTGGTGGAGCCAAGGAGGGAGGAAATTTTGAAAGCCAAACCCTAACCCTAAAATTTTGGGGTTAATCAAGGTAATCATCCCTAAACCCCAAACTCTTTCCTTTGAGCATTCAATTTGAAATTTAAGTGTATTTCAAGTTGAATTTGTAAGAGCTTAAGCTCAATTTTATTTTGTGCCCAAGTTTAGGATTTAGAGTTTTGTGCTTGATCTAGAATTAAGGGTGGTTTGATTTTGATTTGCATGCTTGCTTTAGTTCTTGTGATTTTGCATACTAAATACTCAATTTGTTGTATGTCCCTAAGTAAGCTCTAGTATGTGGATGGATATGGCTTGTTAGGTTGCTAGAAATTGATTGGAGTATTAGAACCATGCAAACTTTGGTTGATCCAAAGTCAATTAGAGTGTAACGACCCGACTTTTTGGACCGTTAATTAACTTACTTATTCTTATCTAATTTAGTCGTAATACTTATTTATGTTCGGTTCTAACAAAAAAATACATAAATTTTTTTTTATTGTATTCGTACTACAAAAGTTAGACTCACTAAAAATTTTTTAACTGAGGAATTTGAAAACCTCTAGCAACTAATTAACCAATTTAAAATCGTAACTAGATGATATTTTAAAAAGTTATAACTTCATAAAAATTATACGGAAAGAGTCTAAAGTCTTTTTCTCATAAAGTACTCATACTAATATAGTAGTACCAAAACATTGGGACATAACTATAAGTATAGTCATTACAAAATAAATTACGAAGTCCAAATGCGGAAATTAATTTCGTAGTGGTATCTCACTCCCGTCCTTCATCGCCTCCGCACAGTTTTGCCAGTCCATAAGACATCTAAGTAATGGGCTGCTTACCCGCGTTACCTACAGCATGAACACACAATGCTAAGCTTTCGCTCAGCAAGTACAAACAATATCTCACAAATCGTTTTCATAAAATTCATATCATCACATGTAACATTATGAATGCTTATAAATGCATGTGAACTATATGTGTTCAATTATACTTTATTATTTACATGTCTTGTCTACTTAAGGGCCCCTATGTCGTACCCATATGCGCGCAACCAATGGGGAGTTAGGGGAGCGACCCTCCAACAACCTCTAAGGTCATATATTATAACTTTCGTTCTTATCATATCCTCTCACTAGTTGGAGGTTGGTACGACACTTAGCCCTATCTTTCGTTAGCCTCATTCTTATTATTTGTGACAATATATGGATTTATATGTCACTATGCATCTATCATTATTGCATACGTACTTATGAGGCATGTCAATCATATCAGTGCATGAAAATTTATGCATGTTAAAAGCTTAATTAATACAGTACATATAACTCATATATTCATCACTTCATCAAGGTAAATCATAGAAAACATAGAACACCAACAACAAAAACATTTTATTTCATGCTGTAGGTGAGGTTTGTACTTACTTGTCTTATATGTTTAAACTTCTGGAGTTGTATCTCCTACTATGCGGATCTGAGAAATTGTCCTGATTAACAATATCTCATTATTAGATCGAGTTATAGTAATATTACTTTATTTATTTATTTATTTTTATAAACTATAGTGAACTTAATTTACTTACATCATAATTAACCTTAACAATTAATCCTTATTAATTATTAAGTGTTAAATAAATTTCGATTAATTATTATTCAATTAATTTAATTTAATTAATTATTTTAATTAATTAACTAACTAATTAATTAATTAATTAAGTAATATTAATTATTACTTTATTTAATTGAGAAATTATAATTAAATTATATAATTTTAATTGACTTATTAGTAATTATCTTATTAATAATTTAATTATGTTACTTAAATATTCATTCTCATATAATAATTAATAATTATTAATTCTAATATTAATAATTAAAAATTTGATTTATTCAAAAATTGATGTTTGGTTAATCTCTAGTTAATTTTTCATAATTATTTTGATGATTAAATCAATTATTAATAATTAATGATTAATTAATCTCTAATTAATCATATATTATAATTATATAGTTATTCAACATAATAATCTTGATTATTATATACTAACCCTTATAATTAATTAATTAATTATTAATCAGTTAATTAATTAATTACTTTATTAATTACATTAAGTTATTAATTAATTAATTAATTAATCCATCAAGGTGATAATGGGTCACCTAAGGGTATACCTCTCTTTGATTATTGGGCTAGTCCAATCCCCTTAGTTATGTTCATTTAGTTGGGCTAAAGTAATCTCTTGGTATATGTATAGTAACCCTCTAGTATACTTTATCTTGACCCATTTAAAACTTATGATTTAATTTTATAAAGTTAGGGTTTTCACGTTATTTGATCATACGATTAAAATCAATTCATTTCATAACTAAATACGTTCATATGTCAAAACTTACTCTTGTGTTACATTTTAATGTTTAATCATTTTATCGGTGTAGGATTTTAACTTGTAAGATTTATTTAGATTTGAGTATAATTCCGTTTTCGACACTTGATAACTTATTGGAAAGCTTGAAATATCTAATTTCTGTCTTTATAACTTATTTTCCAAGATTTTAAGTATTTCAAATATTAATGTGGACGTTTTTCTAAGTGTCTTATGGTAAAATCTTAGATTACCAGATGACACTACAATCTTAAGAGATTTATTAAAATTTATGTACATATCCGTTTTAAACGTATAATATCTCGTTTTGAAGCTTAAGATGTCTACTTTACAGTGGTAAAGTTATTTCCTTTAGTGCTTGAATATTTCACATCATAAACTTAGGTTTTGTCACTGTTGGTCTCACATTTATACAATAAGTCCATATTCATTGGTAAGTTTAGAAAAATCATAACAAATCATAACAATTTGCTTACAAGTCCAAATAAGACAAAAGATATGTCATTGGAAAGCTTATAATGTATATTTTATATGATAAAAACAGTTTTGTAAAAAGTTATGGTTTACTAACTCAAAATCTACAAAACCCGTGGCTAATGCAGGGTTCCAGCAAGGATTTTCGGTTCGTAGCCCAAACTTGTAAAATTCGTCAAAAATTGCACATTTATCCGTTCAAGGCGTAAGATACCTTGTTGGAAAGCTTAAAGAGTCTAGTTTTTAGATCTAAAACTTATAATCCAAAATTTTGAGTCTAAAGGGTTCGGAGTACACTAAACCCGTGGCTATGCTGTGGCTCGGAAGTTTATTTTCTCATTATTTTTGTGTCACAACTTCAAAGGCACATAACTTTTGACATATAAAAGCAAATCAAGTGATTCCAAAGCCTAAAATGAAACTTAGACTCTGTAGAATCTTAATATACAGTTTATTTTTCATACCAAACTTTCTAATGTATACTATATCATCACAACAACTATGAACTTCAACAAGGTTCATAAATCCTACCGAAATGCTCCGGGGATCCTTTGAGATCTCGAACCTCCCAAGTTCTTCTCAAAACTTTTTCCTAAGTAAGAAAAGTCTATCATTAAGATCATAACTAAATATCATGCTTTAGTTCTCCAAAAAGACTAAAAACACGAAGAGTACCACTAGGTTACCTTTAGTAGAACGTCTTCTAACTCCGTTTCTCACCTCTTCGGTTTTGATGACGGGGTTTCTTAGAGCTTGTAAATGGATTGAGGAGAGTGCTTGAGGGGTGTTGGAGATGGAGAATAGTGTTGGTGGTTCTTGGTTTGTTTAGAGCTTGGTGGTGGTTAGAGAGTTTGGGTTTGAGAGCTTAACTTGTGTGAGAAAGAAAAATGGAGTGTTAGGGGTTTGTGCTTAGCCAACTTTGGCCTTGAGAGAGCTGTCTTTTGGGGGAGGAAATTTGAAAAATACTTGGCTTAATAAGCCCTTGAATGGCCGGCACATTGGGGGGAGTTTTTGGGTGAAATTTGGTTCAATAAAGTTGAGATGAAAGGTCACTTTCACTTGTCATTTCCTTAAGTCAACTTGCCAAAATAAACCATGCCATTTCTTACATGTGGTTGCATGCATGCACCACTTTCTTCTTTTCTCCTTTGATCACATTTCCCCTTGTTTCTTGAACCAAAACCGATCCCCCCTTTGCCTTCTCAATTTTTTTTTTTTTGTTTTTTTGTTTTTCTTTCTTCCAATTTCCACCCTTGATCCAAGTTGTCATCTTTATTCTCATCCATTGGATCTTCCATCACACCTATCATCACCCTAAGTTCTCATTGGTCACTTATCACTCAAAGCTTAGCCATTGATTTGCCTAGGATCTCTTAACATAAAATCTCCACCATTGATTTCAAATCAAGCACAATTTTTGATCAATTTTCCACCTTTGGATTTCCTAAGAGTAAATACTAATAATTCATCTTTTACCTATGTGACACATTAATTCTTAATCACACCTCCAAAACTTAGCTATTAGTATGATCAAAATAAATTCTAAGATCATTAAATTGACCTACCAATAAAAATCGGGGTCCTTCCCAAAAATTATCGTTATCCTCCCTAATACGACACAATAAGTTTTTCGCATAAATTTATATGTCGTTCATGATCTTGAAATTTGATATTCATCAAAACAATTTATTAGAAGCATATCAATGAAGAGATCATAATAATAATTCATGAATTAAGCTTATGAATTTCTAGGGCATCACATAGGGTTTGCATGGAGTTGATGGAAATTGGGTTTAAAGAAACCTTACGATAGAAAAACGTTGCATGTTTGAATTTTAGGCTCCCGCATGTTCGGTTGAGGTAGATTACGCAAATAGAACGTAAAATGAACCTAAAACAAGAAAACTGCCAGATTCGGGTGAGCATTGCCCAGTTTTCTTGAGAGCTGGTTTTGAGGCCTTTAGAGGCCGAATTTGAGAAAACTTACAAAATGAGAGTTGTTCAATGGCCTCCGTTTTCATGAAAACCCGAGACTGACGTGCCCAGACTTCATACACGGCCAGTCGAGTTTCAAGGGGGAATACGAAGGGGTTAGAGGCCGAACTGGATTTTTCATAAAACATGAAAGTTCTAGGATTTTTCGAGATCTAAAACTTTCATGAAGATAAATTTTTCAAATTCAGTATGGATTTTAAAGTAAAATAAGGTTTCTAAAAATTGTGCAGGAAACAGTAAATTCCTGTACAGGATTTTCTGAAAACAATGCAGGAAAATGGTATTTTGCTCAAAAACTGATAATTTGACTATGGGGACTGTTCCAAAGGCAGTTCCAATATTTCAAAGCTTTTTCAAATACCTTTCTAAGAAACCCAAGTTTTTATAAGTTAAATAAAAAGGGTAATATTAACCACTAGGGTTACTTGTAGTAACCCAATAAGCTATCATATGATATGAAGGGGACATATAACTAGGATTATGTGCGAATGTTGGTTAGGTTACCAACATCCTATGATGATCAAGGCTTCTTATCTATGTCCTTCAATGAAGCATGAGTCAACTTGCACTGGCATCCTAAGTGGGAACAAACATATTTTGGACATAGCAATCCAAGTAAGTACAAATCCGCCTACAGCATAGGCTTTGTCGTGATACTTACCCAAGTATGTTTGATGTGTAACATATGCTAGAAACATGTGATGCTAGGATATGATGTTTGTTAATTTATGGTATGCTAAGTTTATGGTTTGATACATATTATGATATGCCAACTTTAAAGTATGATTATATTAAGATGATAACAAAGTATGATTATGTGACATCATGAGGCATGTTCACTAATTCTAAAAATAAGAACAAGACCAAGTAAGATGGCAAGCGAGCTTGCCTATGACGTACCGACCCGTCCAAGGTCGGGTTGGACTGTGGATTGAGTTGGAAATGGACTGGCCACCCCAACCACTCCATAGTTGCGCGCCCAGTACAGTCACTTATGTAAGGGGCCCATAAGCAAGATAAGTTAAGTTAAGATGAGAATTATGTTACGAAAGTATAAGAAAGCATAATGAAACATAAATGACTCATGCATGATAAAGTATGTTATGCTAGGACAAGATTATGAAATGTTAGGTTATGTTAGTTGTGTCGCAGACAATTATGTTGTACTTGCTGAGCGAAAGCTCACGTCTTACGTCTATGCTGTAGGTAAGCAACCTATGGGCAACCAATGATGCAAGATGGAGGAGTGTGGCGGAGCGACTGTGAAATGTGGGAATGTTGACCACTACGCGTTTTGTTTCATGAATATTTTATTTAACGTTAAAACATCGTTACTTACTTATTGTTTATATACTCGATAAACATCTTCGCGTATTTATTCCCTATATGTTAGTACGCTAGTAAAAAAAAAAAAAATCCGCTAATTACGCTAAGTAAATAAATACGTTATGTATGTATGGTAACGGCCTGTGCTAGGCGGGTCATTACACAAATAATATTAAATATCCCAACTATGGTGGGATCCAAACCCTTAACCCATTTCCCAACATACCCCTAACTCAATTTATTAAACAAAAAAATGACAAAAGTTTAATTACAGAAATACATACAATCCCAAAAGCAAAACCCATTGTGACGCCCTAAAAATTCATAAACTTGATTTCATGAATTATTATCATGGATTTACTTTATTAATATACTTCTAATGAATTATTTTGATGAATATCAAATTTTAAGATCATAATTGATTGTATATGTATCATCAGTATGATGATGTCGATGATCTAACAATGTTAAGTTTCTCTAATTAAATGAGAAATTATAGATACGTAGAAGATGAGTTGAATGACATATAAATTTATACAAAAATTTTATTATGTCGTATTAGAGGGATACATGTTAATTTTTGAGAAAGAACCCCGATTTTTATTAGTATGTCAATTTGATGACCTTAGTATTTATTTTGGTCATATCAAAATTTCAATATTGAGAGTATGATTGAGAAAATTAATGTGTCACGTAGATAGAAGATGAAAAATTAGGATTTACTCTTAGTAAATCCAAAGGTGGAAGATTGACCAAGAATTGTGCTTAGATGTGAAATCAATGGTGTAGATTTAATGTTAAAAGATCCTAGGCAAATCAATGGCCGAGCTTTGGATGATAAGTGATCAATGAGAGCTTAGGATAAGGATTGGTGTGATGGGATGACAACCTTTGATCAATGGTGGAAAAATTGGAAGAAAGAATAACAAAATTAAAAAAAAAAAATGAGAAATCAAAGGGGAGAACCATATTTGTGTGGTCAAAAGCAAGAAGAAATTTGAACAAATGAGGAAAAAAAAAATAATTAAAGTGGTGCATGCATGCAACCTCATGTAAGAGATGGCATGGCTTGTTTTGGCAATATGACACAAAGAAGGTACAAGTGAAAGTGACCCCTTGTCTCCCACTTTGTTGAACAAAATTTTCACACAAACTCCCTCCCTTAAGTGGCGGCAATGCAAGGGGAGAATTAGCCAAAAATTTTCATTTTTTATCCCTCAAAATACAGCTCCTTTAAAGCAAATATTGACTGAAAACAAGCCCCCAATATCTCATTTTATTCTTACACAAGTTAAGCTCAAAAACCCTAGCTTCTCTAGCCACCACCAAGCTCTTAAAAAAAAAAAAAAAAAAAACCACCACCAACACTATTCTCCATCTCCAACACCCCTCTAGCACCCTCCTCCCTCCATTTTCAAGCTCCAAGCAACCCCGTTACCAAGTTTGAAGAAGTGTGAAGCGGAGTTAGAGGACGTGTTACTAGAGGTAACCTAGTAATATTCTTTGTGTTTTAGTCATTTTTGGAGAACTAAAGCATGATGTTTAGTTAGGATCTTAATGTTAGACTTCTTCTTACCTAGGAAAAGGTTTTTAGAAGAACTTTGGAGGTCCGAGATCTTAAAGGATCCACGGAGCATTTCGGTAAGATCTACGAACTTTGTTAGAGCTTGTGGTTGTTGTGGTAATATGGCATACATTAGAAACTTTAGTATGAAAAATAAATTATATGATAAAATTCTAAAGAGGATAAGCTTCATTTTAGTCTTTGGAATCACTTGGTGTGCTTTTATATATCTAAAGTTATGTGCATTTGAAATTATGACACAAAACTAGAGAGAAAATGAACCTCTGTGGTACAGTTTAGCCACGGGTTTTATGTACTCCAAACCATTTAGTCTCAAAATTTTGGATTATAAGTTAAAGATCTGAAAACTAGATTATTTAAGCATTCCAACAAGATATCATATGCCTCAAACGGATATTTATGTAGTTTTTGATGAATTTTACAAATTTAGACTATGAATCGAGAGTTTTTGCTGGAACCCTATACCAGCCACGGTTTTTGTGTTTTTGGGTTAGTAAACCATAAGTTTTTGCATAAATGTTCTCACTGTGTCAACTAGACACCATAAGCTTTCCAATGACATATCTTTTGCCTTATTTGGACTTGTAAGTTATTTGTTATGATTTTTCTAATTTTACCCATAAATCTAGACATATGGTATATACGTGGGACCAACAATAGTAAAATCTAAGTTTACAATATGAAACACTCAAACACTAAAGCAAATAACTTTATGACTATAAATTGTACATCTCAAACTTCGAAATGAGTTATCATGCGTTTAAAACGGATATGTACATAAATTTTAATAAATCATATGATATTATATTGAAATATGATAAGCTGAGATTTTACCATGAGACACTTAAAAACATCCACATTAATGTTTAAAACGCTTAAAATCTTGGAAAAGAAATTATAAAGACAGAAACTAGATACTTCAAGCTTTCCAACGAGTCATCAAGTGTCTAAAACGGAATTATACTCAAATTTAAATAAATCTTACAAGTTAAATATCCCATACCGACAAACCGATTAAATATTAAAATATAACATAAGGGTGAGTCATAATTTGACATATTTATTTATGAAATAAGTTAGTATTAAGTGTATGATCAAATAATATGAAACCCTAATTTTATAAAGTTGAATCACAAGTTTTTAAATGAACTAAGATAAAGTACACTAGAAGATTACTGGGCATATACCAAGAGACTATCCTAGCCCAACTAAATAATCACAAATAATGGGATTGAGCCTTACAAGCCCAACACTAGATGGAAGGTATACACTTAAGTGACTCTTTGTCACCTTGATTGATTAATTAATAAATAAATAAACATATAAATAAAGTAATAAATATATAACAAAATGTAATTATGCTAAGAAAGTTAATTAGTAATTAATAAAGTAATATAATATTAATTAATTATAAGAGTTAATAAGTGATAATTAGATTTGTAAGTAAGATTATTATGTTGAGTAACTACATAATTATTATACATGATTAATTAGAGATTAATTGATCATTAATCATTGATATAATTGTTAATATAATTATGGATGATTAATTAGAGATTAATCTAACATTGATTATTAGAATAATATAATTATTAATTATTAATATGAGAATTAACAATTGATCATTATTATATGAGAAAGAATATTTATTTAACATAATTAAATTATTAACAATATAATTATTAATTAGTCAATTAAAATTATGTAATTTAATTATAATTACTCAATTAAATAAAGTAATAATTAACTACTACCTATTAATTAGTTAATTAATTAATTAATCAATTAAATTAAATTAAATTAAATTAAGTAAAATTAATTAATTAAATAATAATTAGTAGAAATTTATTTAACACTTAATAATTAATATGAATTAATTGTTAATGTTAATTATGATACAAGTAAATTAAGCTCACTTTAATTTATAAAATAAATAAATAAATAAATAAATAAAGTAATATAACTACGATTATATATAATAATGAGATATTGTTAAATCAGGATAATTTCTCAAACTTGCGTAGTAGGAGGTACAACTCCGGAAGTTTAAGCACATAAGATAAATTGTAACACCCGAATTTCTTCGGTTCATATTTTATAGAAATTTCGTGTAAATAATTACCGTAATCGGTATTTCATGAGGAAGTTCGTTTTAGAACTTAATTTTGTAAAACGAGTTCTTAAGATTTATTAAGACTCAAAAACAAATTGCATGAACTCGCAAAAGACCTTTATGAGTGAAAGGAGGTCGTATTTGCACATTTCAAGACAAGTCGACGTTGACCAATAAGTCAGTTAGACCAAAACGGTCGAAAACGTCAAACAAGAATTTTAAGATCGCAGTACAAGTGAAATTACTGCTAAAAAAAAAAAAAAAACTCATTTCTTGATTAAGATGAGTTTGAATAGAATTAAAATCACCTTAGAAAAATCAAGCATACTAAGTTAGAGTTCAGGGCGAAAGGATTCGGAAAAATAAGAGAAAAATTTTTCCGATCGAGTTTTTCACAGATCGAAATTTTTTAAATGCAATGTAATTTTCGATACTGGGTATTTAAGCAACTCAGTATTAAAATTTATTGCAATGTGTTGAAATTACACAATTTTTTCAAAAAGATTGAACCAAACAAGCCTTTAAGCTTAATTACATCACAATTAAGCTAAGTTAGGATATAAACCTCCACACACATGGACCAATGAGCATGTGAGACCTCACCTATGAGTTGTCAACCACTCCCCCACTCCTCTCCCCTAACAGCCGGCCACTCAAGCCCCATTGGGCAATGGCTTGCAAAAATTTGAGGACCAAATAGCAAGATTTGAACCAAATTTACCTTGGAAAAGAAAGCCTAGGATTTCCCCTAGCTAGAGACACTATTTCTAGGGATTTCAAACCCCAAAAGTCAGCAGCCCTTAACCCCATTCTCAGCCATACTATTCAGCATTTTCCCTCCAAAAATCCGAAGAAGAGAGAGAGAGAGAGAGAGAGAGAGAGAGCTAGGAAGATCAAGAAAGTTCAAGCCAAAATCTTGTGAGAGAACCCCCTAAAGCCTTCGGTTTTCTTGTGAGTTCAAAGGAGAGATTTGTTCAAAAATTTTCCCTCTCTTTCCCATCTTGCCGAGTGTTTGGGAGTTGAGAAAATCCAAGAAAAAAATTTCGGGTTTTGGCTAGAACCAAGGGTTGAGTGAGGGTGTGATCTAGAGCCAAGAAAAAACCAACCATTTTGTGAGTTGGTGCTTAAGGAGATCCACGGAATTTTAAGGTAAGATTTTTGGGCATTTTCTTCTCTTTTGCCAAGGTTGGTTGGGGGAGGAAGTTAACAAATTTTGTGACCATTTTTGAAGTCCAAACCGTGCACTTTGGAGGCTAAATCTCGACTAGGAACAAGCTAGTGACACCCCCGGATTTTTGAGGTAAAAATCCGAACTTTACCCTAGTTTTTGGTTCAAATTTTTGGTTCATTTTCTCAAGGGTTTTACCGTGTATTTCAAGCACAAAAAGTTGTAAGAGCTTAAGCTCATAATTTTCGGTTTTAGCCCTAATTAGCTTAGGTTATATTTTTATGCTTGATTTAGGTTTTTGAGGTGATTATTTTGCATGTTTGGTTGGAGATATGCTCTATGATTTTTGTGTGCTAGAGATGCATGCTAGGGTTTCTATTTAAGGGTTTTATGTCCCTAATATGTTTATCAAATTTCTAGATGCATGTTCTAGGGTTTATATGATGATATGGTTGAGCTTTGTTGTATGTATGTTTCTCTCTCAAAACCGTGGACCAAGGGGTCTCGGCCTTGAGTCGAATCCGAAAACACGGGATTTAAAATTTTATATGTATGAGGGACGTTAGAGGATGTGCATGTGTTAGTAGGTCCCGCATTTGGCGGTCGAGCTAGAGCGACGCATAGGGACGTAAAATTTGGACTAACACCAAAACTGCTCTCGGGTCCAACACCCGGCAGCTCGGAAAAGTGGGATTTACAGGTCCTTAGAGGCCGAACGGGTAAAAACTTAAAACACGAAAGTTGTTCGTTAGGGTGTTTCCTAGGGGACAGCGTGGACAGATTTAAAAAAAAAAAATAGGGCTCCAATGGCCTTTGTTTTTAAGAAAAACCGAGAACTGGTCAGGGTGACCAAGTTCCAACGATTCACATGTGTTGAAACAAAAACTGGTATCAATTGAGCCAGAATCAGAAAATGTTCAAAACATGAAAGTTTTAGATCTTTTTGTTAGCTACAACTTTTGTGAAGAAAGTGTTTCCAAATTCTTTTTGGATTTTAAGTTATAAATTTTCAAACAAAAGCCGTGCAGTGAGGAAAATCTCATGCACGGGATTTTCTAGACCAATGACTAGGAAAAACGTTTTTCTAACTTTCAAACATCATTTTCAAACCCGAAAACCGTTCCAAAGGCGGTTTTCGATCCCCAAATATTTTATAGAAATATTTTCAAGTGTTTTGTAATTTTCAAGACAAGTTTGGGTGCTATTCACCAAACTTACTTAAATAAACAAGAAAATGATATTTTTAAGCAAGTTCAAGGTTTTCAAGATTAAAATGAATAAGATACTGCGTTAGTAGCCGGAAAATTATTCCGAGTTACTAGGGCCTTGCCCAAGCCCAGAGTTAACCTTGCGGATTGAGGTTTAAGTTAATATTATGATTCTCTACATGAACCCTTAATTAATAATTCCGTTGTGGGTTACGCCGTGTGACCCCTTCACATGTGTTAGTAGATGGACATATAACCGAAAAATATATATGTTGGTTTAATCCGACATTAAACGATCCTAGAATAGAGACCTCACGTGTAAACGTCCATGGGCAGGAGGTGACCTGCGAGCGTGCTCGGGAAAGGAAATTCGATCACGCGAACAACGAAGACAAGGTAAGTACAACGCCGCCTACAGCATAGGCTAGAGTTGTATGTTTACCTAACATGTTTGCTTTACACTGTTTAAGTGTTATTTGATGATTTGCTCGATGGTTGCAATATGCTTACTATATGATGAATGTTTCAAATACTAATGACATGCTTTAAAAGTATGTTTCAAGTATTATTATTATGCTTACATGAAAAAGTACGCCTATCCATGCATTGATAGAACATGAGATTAGGAGATATCATATAAGTATGCTCACTAATCTATCAAGTGGAAATATGTCAAGAAAGACATACAAACAGAACGTTTGAGAAAAGGCCACAAGAGCCAGTGTCGTGCCCCCTGATGACGATCGGGTCGAAAGCTTGGGTAATCTCCTCAAGCTGCGCGCCGGGTACGTGCACATCAAGTTAACGGGCCCACAAGTAAAATCAACAAGATAAAGTGTGATACAAGAAAGCAAGCATAACTGGACATAAACGGTTCATGCATTTCACGATAGAATGTCATGTTTAAGATGAAGAAATCGATGATATGATGCCATGTTTATGCTTTCATGTTTAAGATGTCATGTAAAAGGTTATGTATGTTTCATGTAATTGGTTCGCGGTATAGAAGTTGTACTTGCTGAGCTTTCGTTCATTGTTTGAAGTTTATGCTGTAGGTAAACAGCCTGTTTTGAATTAACTGCATGGTGAAGGGTGAAGCCGGTGGCTGTGAAATGATGAACGGGTTGGGGTTCGCAACTCAGAAGGATTTTATTAATATATCTATTTTGAGAAAACAGACAGTTATTTTATTTGCGTATGAGTGTATGTAAATATTTTCTAAGTATAATGCTTCCACTATAAAAAAAAAAAAAATCCCCACTATTTTCATGATTAAAAATGGGATAAAACAAGTTTAAGTTCAAGTAAGTTAAGTCAAGTGACGGCCTGTGCAAGGTGGGTCGTCACATAAATAAGTACAAATCTCACCTACAACATAGAACAAAATGTTTTTCTTTGTTGATGCTATACATTTGCTATGATTTGCCTTGATGATGTGATAGGTATATGAGTTATATGTATTGCTTTGATTAAGCATTTGACGTGCATAATTTTTTTTGCACTAACATGATCGATGTACCTCATAGATATTTATGTCATAATGATATATGCATAGTGACATATAAATAAATCTTCACATTGTCATAATTAATAAGAAGGAGGTTAACGAAATATAGGAATAAGTGTCGTACTAACCTCCAATTAGTGAGAGGAAATTATTAGAACGAAAGTTATAAGTTATGACCTTGGAGGTGGTTAGAGAGTGGCTCCCCCAACTCCCCATTGGTTAAGTGCATATTGATAAAACATAGGGGTCCTTAAGTAGACAAGACATGTATGTAATGAAGTATAATTGAACAAACATAGATCACATGTATTTTTGAATATTCATGTCGTTACGTGTGATGATATGATTTTATGAAATTGTTTTGTGAGATATTATTTTTACTTGCTGAGTGAAAGCTCATATATGTGTGTTTGTGCTGTAGGTAACGCGGGTAGGTAGCCCGCCACTTAGATGTTTTGTTTTTTGGACTGACGAAACAGTGTGGAGGCGATGAAGAAAGAGAGTAGGATACCACCACGAACTTAATTTCCGTATTTAGACTTCTTAAATTATTTTGTATCAACTATATTTATAATTATGTTTTTAATATTTTGGTACTATTAAACTAGTATGAGTACTTTACGAGAAAAAGACTTTATAGTCTTTCCTTTTTACTCACATGACGTTATAGCTTTTTAAATATCATCTAAGTACAAATTTGAATAGGATATTTATTATTTAGAAATTTCAATTTCCTTAGTTAAAATTTTAGTTTATTAAACTCTTCAAGTATAATTATAATCAGTATGTAAAAAAATATATATATATATATATGTTTTTTTAACCTAACTTAAATAATTTTTGAAACCTAACATAAATAAGTGTTAAGACTAAATGAATAATAATAAGTAAGTTAATTAACGATCCTAAATGTTGGGTCGTTACACCCATGTTTAGTCAAATAACACTATAAAAACTAACAAATAAACTGATGCCACAATACTAAGCTGAAATTATACCTTTGTAAATTATTTTCTGTATAGACTTCATTAGAAACCTTGTTAATAAAATCTAGTTAGATAAAAATGGCAAGGGAAGAGTGTCTATGTTAGGTCATAAGCTTACAGAGAAAGTCATCCAAAGATAACTTAAAAAAGCACACATCATTTGGACGTAGAAAATATATAACAAGGGAGAGGAGACATATCCCAACTGACGGACTGAAGAACAAACTCTTATCCTTTAATCCAAAAGAAGCAAGCTTATCAGTAGCATAATTGCCTTCACGAAAGATGGGTGAGACCTTAGAATTCAACTTCATCGTCCAATCCAAGACACGGAACCATCTATTACGAAACTTCCAAGGCAACGCTCCACTTTAGCACGTAAGAGCTCCACCACATAAATAGTCACATTCTATCATAAATATTGTACCAGCCAAACTAAAAAGCTTTTTCAATAGCCATGACGAAACCCGTAAGTTCCGCCTTGATAGCATTTATAAGCCATGCCAATTCTCACAGAAAAACATCCTTTCAAAATGCGGAAAATGTCATCGGAACCCGGCAGTACCTAGAGCACCAAAGTTGGTAATTAACTTTGATCCAACCAGGAGGTGGAGGAAGCCATTGCAACAAAATCATCTGTAGAACCTAAAGAGATTTTCAGAGATACCAACTGCCCGATTGGTTTTCCAGTTGAAACTAAACTTTTCTAACTTTTTTTTGTTTTTTGTTTTTTTAATTCTTGACAAATCAACAAAATTTTAACAATTTTTGAAAAGTAAAATAACTCCAACCCACAAAGTTTTATTCCAGCTGGTGAAGCAAACGCAAGCTAAATCGTTACAGAATCAAAAAGTCATGTTGAGACTTGAGAGTTAGACATAGAGTGCCAGGGTCCAACATGTTAGCTACCTTAGCAGCCACCCACACAAAACCTTTGGCAGACTGTTTTAAAATAAGCTTCTCCTCTATGTCTAAGATAGCTTTCATTTGAAAAATAATCAATAATAAAAATAAAACCACCACTTTCAAAATGCACATACAAGGCAGTTATGAATGAAAGTTTCCCAACTTTAATACCCTTCCAATACTTGATTTGGCCAAAAGCTCAACCACTTGGCAATATCCTCCTCATCACTGAGCTTCCCAATTCCTCCATAAAACCCACCCACTCCGTTTCGCTCTTCGGGATGGTACTTCTGACTTATCATCGTCCGTCTCCATGTTGATCCAGGAGGGTATTGGTTGAACTCCACTACAATTGTGTCTGCAAGCAAGATTAGCTTTTGAGACAACACACAAAAATTGCGAAGAAAAGAAATATGGAAGGAAAATCTTGGATTCAAAAGCCTAATATTGATCATCTCTGAATAAATCGACCATTTAAAGTCTTTACTTTAAATTCTTACCACTGCAATGACAACGGCAATGATTCTCATTCTTATCGCATGCGTCCAAATGACCAATTACAGCATACCACCAATCTGCAAATCAATTTTGAAGAAATGATAATAGCCCTTATGACATTTGAATCAAAAGTTTAAATACGAAGTTGGGGTGAAGAAATAAACCATAAGGAGATTCTTTGTGACTTGTCCACTGAATCTCGATATGGTCTCCGGGCTTTAAGTCATTTAAACAATCCGAAACGTGAAGCATATATAGAGGAGTGTCCACTTGTGGCGCTCTTATTCTATCCCACTCTATATTTTCCTCTGTACTCTCCCATCCATGAGAAGCAATACCATACCTGCAATATGGAACCGAATTCACTTGAATGAGATGTGATTAAGGACTAAAAATGATTAATTAATGTTCTTTTCCGATTCAAGCACGCAATAATAGTCGGATAATTTGTAAAAGCACTTTTGGTAGTAATTTTATGTGAAGTCACGCTTCCTATCCTATACCTTGCACGAAAGGTATTTGTCCGGGAATCGTAGCAAACATGAGCATCATAGCATACCAACATATCGCCTCTATAACTAGTCTGCATCAAGGAATACAACGAATTTTGATGAATTTCTCACTAACAGGGAGAAGTAGCAAAGAATTATTACAAGTAAAAGTAAAGAGTTGTGGTAGAGATACATTTCCATGGTAGATTTGGGCTGGGAACCAGAACTTGCCACTCTCAAGAGAAAGGTGGAAAGCCTTGATGGAATCAACTGGCAAAGTAGTCCTGATCGCCTTTGAACTAGTCACTGCTTTCGGCCTAATCCATGAAAGAGGCCGTGCAATGCAAAGGGACTCGAATAATCCTTTTCTCTTTTTGCGATTGTGGATGTCAAAAATCGCTCTATTCCTAATAAAGGCCACATGAGATTTCCATTCTCGGTAAGCAGCATCTCCGATCAGTTTACCCCATTCTTGCTTCAACTGTTTCTCCCATAGACGATCTCTAGTACACATTTCCCATAATGAAAAACAAACTTGGGCCATGCTGCACAAATCGGTCGGTGAAAGCCGCTCAAAAATGTCTTCCAATATCACTTCAGGCAAATCAAGAAGGGAAATCAGTATCTTCTCTTTCTCCTTAACATTCTCCACTCTTGAACAAAGCTTCATGGTGGGACTTGGAGACAAACAAAAAAACTTAAACGAGTATAAGCCTTTAAAGTATGACGAAGATATGGAAGATACTTAAAGTTGGTCCTCTCGATCCCAGTTTTCTGAGAACTTCAATCTAGTTCCCCTCGATCTTTAACACTGAAAAAAGATTGGGAAACAAAATTGTGAACCGTACACATGGGTCATTGATTTTTTGACAACAGAATATATTTCTTTTTATCTCACAAAAAAATCGTTACTTTGGTTGATCGACGAGTCTTCCAACACCCTCTCTCGTTTGGTTTTTTGTCTCTATCTAGTAGGATTCACAGGCAGCGGATATAACCGATTGAAAGGTTACCGACTGCAGTGTTAAAAACTATGTCGTATTTCTGTTTTGTTTCTCTTGTCTACACTTTAAAGGATTTTCTAATTAAAATTTTTTTTTTCCTATGACTCCTTGGGAATTACATGTAGACATTGGCATTATCACTGTTTTTGATATTATTATCACTGTTTTCATTCTTTTTTTTTTTTTCGAAAAAAAAAATGTCGTTTACATGTAGCTCCTTTTTATTTGCAAATTTGTACTTTGAATAGGCCTTGTCATAATTTGCTTTTATATTGCGGCCACAAAGAAGGGGACTTGCTCGAGATTGATCTCGAAGCTTTCCATCTAAAAACTATTACTTGTGTTCAATACTAGGAGAATTTACATTTGGAACTGTAGTTTTCTACTATTGGTACGAATTATTGGATACTTTTTTAATGATCTCGTTTATGAAAAGGAGTAGTTATATGCCACGCTCTAAATTTTAACCAAGAACACAATACGAACACAGACAGAGACAGATAGTGGGGCTGATTCGCCCAGTTGAACCTTCAGCTACGATGAAAGGGTTGCAAAGTGTAATGACCCAACTTTTTAGACCGTTAACTAGCTTACTTATTCTTATTTAATTTAGTCTTAACACTTATTTATGTTGGGTTCAAAAAATACATAATTTTTTTTTAAATCATATTCGTACTACAAAAGTGAGAATTACTAAAATTTTTAACTGAGGAAATTGAAAACCTTTAGCTAATAAATATCCTATTCAAATCCGTATTTAGATAATATTTTAAAAAGCTATAACTTCATGTAAATTAAAAGTAAAGAGTCTAAAGTCTTTTTCTCGTAAAATACTCATACTAGTTTAGTAGTACTAAAACATTGGAACATAGTTATAAATATAGTTGATACAAAATAATTTAAGAAATCTAAACGCGGAAGTTTAATTCGTGGTGGTATCTCACTCCCGTCTTTCATCACCTTCGCACAGCTTTGTCAATCAATAAAACTTCTATGTAGCGGGCTGCTTACCCGTGTTACTTACAACACGAACACACACGAATGAGCTTTCGCTCAGCAAGTACAAACAATATCTCACAAATCATTTTCATAAAATCATATCATCACATGTAACATCATGAATGTTAAAAAATGTATGTGATCTATGTGTGTTCAATTATGCTTTATTATATACATATATTGTCTATAAAAGGGCTCCTATGTCGTACCCGTATGCGCGCAACCAATGAGGAGTTAGGGGAGCGACCCTCCAACAACCTCCAAGGTCATATCTTATAACTTTCGTTCTTATCATATCATCTCACTAATTAGAGGTTGGTACGACACTTAATCCTATCTTTCGTTAGCCTCATTCTTATTATTTGTGACAATGTGTAGATTTACATGTCACTATGCATCTATCATTACTGCAAACATATCTGTGAGGCATGTCGATCATATCAGTGCAAGATAAATTATGGACATTAAATGCATAATTAACGCAATACATATGGCTCATAGGCTCATCACTTCATCAAGGAAAATCATAGAAAACGTAGAACATCAACAACGAAAAAATATTTTGTTCCATGTTATAGGTGAGGTTTGTACTTACAGAAAATCGCGTAACTGTGTTTCCGCGTTGATTGTTTCCGGCTCTACCCTCAAGTCGATGTGGTGTTCTAATTTTAAATTAACATCCGACAGTTAGAGTAAGGTTTTTGAATCATTTTCGATTATGGACATATGTTCTCTTAATTAATAATTAATTTCAATTTAATTATTAATTTGTTTCTAAGTTTTATTTATTTATTTAAGAATAACATCATTAAATATTAATTACATGATTATCATTAATTAATTTCTTAATTAATAATTAATTAATTTTAAATATTAAATTAATTAATTAATAACCCATTGGTGAGTTAATTATTTAATACTTAATTTCTTATCCATTGTTTTACTTAATTCCCATTTATTCATATTTGAGTCCATTAGAAGGCTATGGTGTTCCATTATCATATTGGGTCATCTTTGTGGGTTGTGGGTTTATTGGGTCTATTACAACCCATTTACTTGTAATTGAGTCTTATTATTATTTTAAACCTGTTAAGGCCCATTACACTTTGTTGTCTTTATCAAGTTTTAGTCAATAATTACATGGCATCTCAACAAGTCTAGTGACAAGTTCATTTCTCGTCACCGAGCCATCGGGTACTAATTTACCAATTTGCCCATATTTCGGTGATTCAAGCACTTTTAAGCTTAAACTTGTTAAATCTTTTGACCTTAGCTTTTAGTAATCTCTGTTGCAGTTTTATAGGTCTAGAAAACCTCTACCTACGGTCCAAAATGTTCTCCCCATCAAATTACCATTTTACCCCTTAGTTCGACAAAATTACAATTTTGCCATTAAACATACCCTTTTTAATCTAGACTTATTGAATGGCTTTTAAAAGTTTGTCCCGGCCTTAGAATAATGTTTACAGTGCCCATAAGCTCTCATAATGGCAATCATAACTTATTACATTTCAAAACACAATTAATTTAAAGTATTACATTTAAGCCCCTATATGTCATTTAAGGTCGCGCATTTGATTATAAGATAAACCATATTATTTATTGTATTTATTTAGCTTAATATATTGCTTTAAGGGTGACAAATATGCTGTATAATTATAGTCTAAGCATATTTTATAATTTGACCCATTATTTATTTATTTTTGTATTTTAGTCCTTATTTAACCCCAATTAGTTCACAATACCCTTTGGTTCACGGTTTTTTTTTTTAATATTTAATGTCCTTATAAAGTGTTCTCACGGATCAGAATTCATTTTTTAACAATTTTTTATTATTTACGTTTTTACCATAAATTATTCTATATTTACGTTTTGACCCCAAAATGGCGTTTTTGTCATTTCTTATCCATTTATCACCAAAATTTGACATAAGGTCTATTTTAAGTCTCTAGTCAAGACTGCAAAGTTTTGGATTCAAATAAAGTCTTTAGGCTGGTGAAATTATGATTTTACCCCTTGCGGGCAAAATCGTCATTTTTGACATTTTTATTTCTGATCAAACTTGAGCTCTTCTTGTGGCTTATTTCAAGAGTTATATTCTGTCCTTCTACATGATTATGAAAATCCCACTCAAAATACCACTTTCCAATTTATTAACATTTATGCAAAAAATGTTATTTTTGGTACTTTATGGTCATTAATTCTTATTCTAGCCTATTTGTGATGTCAAAATATATTCCTCATCATTCATGCTTCCATGAGATGAAGTATATTTTCGGCTTCCCATAGCTACAAATTTCGTCCACAATGAAGTGAGGAATAGAAGAAACTTTTCTTTGCTTGCATGGTTTTTTTATGAAAGAGAAAGTGATTTTTGGTTTATCTTAAAACCATTTTATAAAGTCTTATTGTGTGTTAAAAAATTGAAATTTTTGGATTTTAATATCTCCAAAAACGTGCTCAGCTGAAGAGGACAAGTTGGGAGGTTGTTTTGGTGGTTTTTCATGTATTTCAAAGTGGTTTTAGTGAGTAGTCATTCAAGTAGTCTGTCATCTTACATTGTAATCAAGTTTTCTTTCTTGTCTTGTCATCTTTGTTTTGCTTGTTAAGGGTTTGGATTTTGGATTCTCAAAAACCCCGCCTCTTGTTCAACCTATTTTCTGAAGAAAAGAGGAAAAAATAAATAAATTCTATGTCCGTTTACTTGCAGCAGGCAGGCAGCTTACTTAGTTGCCTGCATTGCTCAGTGGGCTTAATTACCCCTTGACCACTTTTTTTTTTTTTTCTTTTCTTTTCTTGCAGTGGGCTTTAAGCCCGCTGCCTTGCCCAATGGGTAATTACCCACTGGGTGGGGGGGTGCACGAGCACTCCCCCTAAGTCTTTTTTTTTTCTTTTTTTTTTTTTTAACTTTCTTATTTTCTTGAAGAGATGATAGTAGGATTATTAAATTTAATTAATAGATAACTCTTGGCATGACATAAAATTCACTTCTTTAATTTATAAAATTATGATTATTCATTCATTATATATATAATGAATTTTTACACACAATATTTTCACAAAATCTCAATTGAAAAAGCAAATGGAAGTAACATTATATATATATATATATATATATTCTCATTTAAATAAAGAAACTCAACATTATTAAATCATCGACATCATCACATTGATAATACATATACAATCATTCATGATCTTGAAATTTGGTATTTATCAAAATAATACATTATAAGTGTATTGATGAAGGAAATCCATAATAATAGTTCGTGAATCGAGCTTATGAATTTCTAGGGCATTACAATCTACCCTCCTTACAAAATTTTCATCCTCGAAAATTAGAACAAAAATGGATAATTTTTCCTCATTTCGTCTTCACGTTCCCAAGTGGCTTCCTCGATCTTGTGATTTCGCCATAACACCTTGACAAAGGGTATGGTCTTGTTCCTGAGAGTCTTCTCTTCACGAGCTAGAATTTGCACAAGCCTTTCTTTGTAAGTGAGGTCCTCGTGAACTTGAATTTGTTCATGCTCTATTAAGTGAGACGGATCCGGGACATATCTCTTTAGCATTGAGACATGAAAGACATTATGCACTGTTAACAATTCTGACGGTAATGCTAATCTATAAGCTACCTTACCAACACGTTCCGTGATCTCGAAAGGTCCTATAGACCTCGGGCTCAACTTGCCCTTCTTTCTGAATCGCATCACGCCCTTCATTGGTGCTACCTTTAAGAAAACGTAGTCTTCTTTTTGAAATTCAAGGGGCCTCATTTGCTTATCGGCATAACTCTTCTGTCGACATTGAGCTGTTTCCATTCGTTATCGTATTTTCTTGACTACTTCAGTAGTCTTGATAATGAAATCTGTGGTTTCCAATTGCTTCTCCCCTGTTTCATGCCAGTGCATCGGTGATTGGTACTTCCTACCATTAAGTGCTTCATAGGGTGTCATCCTGATAGTCGTCTAATAATTGTTGTTGTAGGATAATTCAATCAACGGTAGCTTCTTATGCTTTGCACCTTTGAAGTCCATAACGCAAGCACAAAGCATATCCTCTAAGGTATGAATAGTTAATTCGGATTGACCATCCGTTTGAGGGTGAAAAGTAGTGCTGAACTTGAGATCAGTTCCCATCGCTTGTTGAACATTTTTTTCAAAAAGTGGAGGTGAAACGGCTGTCACGGTCTGAAATGATTGATAAAGGAATGCCGTGTAGCTTAACGACATTGGATACATACAATTCTACTAACTTTTCCATGGAATAAGTCACATTAATTTCTATGAAACGTGCTGATTTAGTCAGACGATCTACGATTACCCAAATAGCATCATAACCTTCACTGATTTGTGGCAATCCGACCACAAAGTCCATAGTGATTTGTTCCCATTTACACTTTGGAACTTCAATAGGTTGCAATTTCCCAGCTGGTCGCTTGTGTTCTGCCTTAACTTTCTGACAGATTAGGTATTTACTCACAAATTCAGCCATGTCATTCTTCATCTAGTTCCACCAAAAATGCTCCTTCAAGTCCTTATACATCTTAGACGCTTCGGGATGGATGGAGTATGGAGTGTCGTGGGCCTCCATATAGAATATGCTTTCGAAGTTCTTCATTGCTAGGCACACATAACCTACCTTTGAAATGAAGGATACCCTCATCTGATACACCAAAATTAGTTTCTTTCCCTTCCATGACTTCTTTTCTTATTCTGACCAAACTAGGATCGAGTCCCTGAGTTTCCTTGATTTCACCAAGGATTGTAGGCTAGAGAGTCAATGAGGAAAGGTTTCCCGTAATGAGCTCATTTTTAAGCTTGAAAATATATTCCTGAAGCGGTTGTGGTAATGCTTGAATTGACATGAGGGTGGCAGACGACTTCTGACTCAGTGCATCAGCGACTTTGTTGGCCTTTTCAGGATGATAAAGAATCTCACAATCATAATCCTTAACCAATTCCAACCATCTTCTTTGTCACATATTGAGTTCCTTCTGGGTGAAGATGTACTTAAAACTTTTATGATCCGTAAAAATCCGACATTTGACGCCGTAAAGATAGTGTCGCCAGATCTTAAGGGCGAACACCACAGCTGCTAATTCCAAATCATAGGTTGGGTAGTTCTTTTCATGCTCCTTCAATTGCCGTGAGGCATAAGCTACGACTTTCCCGTTTTGCATCAAAACTACTCATAAGCCCATCTTGGATGCGTCGCTGTAGATATCAAACTCTCCCTCGTTTGATGGAATCATGAGAAGAGGAGCACTAGTGAGTTTCTTCTTCAATTCTTGGAAGAGTGAGTGCAGTAAGAGGTGCGGTTAATTTCGATAATCATTCAACAAATCTTCTATAATAGCCGGCTAGACCCAAAAAGCTTCGCACTTCAGTCATACTTTTCGGTGCTGGCCACTTGCTCACAGCTACGATCTTGGATGGGTCGACAAATACTCCATCCTTGGAGATCACATGTCCAAGGAATTGAACCCTGTCAAGCCAAAATTCACACTTGGAGAATTTTGCATAAAGCTGGTGGCTCTTTAGAGTTTGGAGAGTGATCCTCAAATGCTCTTCATGCTCTTTTCGGGTCTTTAAGTAGATCAAGATATCATCAATGAACACAATGATAAACTTGTTCAAATATTCCTTGAATACTCGATTCATCAAATCCATGAAAGCTGCAAGTGTATTCGTCAATCCAAATGACATGACTAAAAACTCATAGTGACCATAACGTGTACGAAATGCTGACTTTGGAACATCGTTTTCTTTGATCTTCAATTGGTGATAACATGAGCGTAAGTCGATCTTAGAGAAGATTGATGCTCCTTTAAGCTGATCGAAGAGGTCGTCGATTCTTGGAAGAGGATACTTATTTTTTATGGTCGCCTTGTTGAGCTCACGGTAGTCAATGCACATCCTTAACGTGTTGTCCTTCTTCTTGACGAACAAGACATATGCACCCCAAGGTGAGTAACTCGGACGTATGAATCCTTTGTCCAAAAGTTCTTGAAGTTGCTTCTGCAATTCCTTGAGTTCGATTGGGGCCATGCGGTATGGAGCCTCTGATATCGGTGCTGTGCAGGGCATCAATTCGATTTCAAATGAAACGATAAGGAGGTATTCCAGGTAAGTCTTCTGGGAAGACCTTGACAAAGTTTTTGACTACTGCCACATCTTCTGGTTTGGATCGTTCTTCTTTCGTCGTGTCTATGATATTGGCTAGGTATCCAATGCATTCGTTATGTAGCATCCTTCACGCCTTCATAGCAGAAATCAACAACCTCGGATGTTTCTCAAAAATGTTGACATATTTGAACTCTTCTACTCCATCAGGTTTAAATGTCACTTTACGTGCCCGACAGTCAATGTTAGCATTATATTTTCCTAGGAAGTCCATCTCTAGGATGATGTCGTAGTCGAATATTTCTAGATTAACTAGATTAACGGACGGTTCTCTATCAGCAATAATTATTGGCACATGACGTAACCAATAACTTGACAACAAGGTTTGTCCTGAAGGCAAGGCCGTTCTAAAGGTCTGATTGATTCTATCCCTAAATTGAATGAGTTTCCTAGCAAACGTATGTGATGCAAATGAATGAGTTGCTCCAGAATCAAATAAAATATGTGAATCTTGGTTGGCCACAGAAAGCTAACCTGTCACCACATTCAAGGTTCTAGCTTCAACATCATTCTTGGTGTAGGCGAAAATGTGAGCGTTCGGTCCTGGCAGGCCTCCAAACGTCCCTGGTTAATCTGTGGACCCTCGATCTTGGCTTGCATGTTATGGAATTGGGTCCCTTCTGGCTTCAGCTAATTCTGCTTGTTGGTATATCAATTCCTAGCAAAGTGACCCTCCTTGCCACATAAGTAACAAGTATTTGAGCCGAGTTTGCATTCACCTAAATGTTTCTTCCCACACTTGGAGCAAGTAGGGTAGAGGGTGTTGTTCTTCTTATGGGGATGGTTCTTCTGGTTCTTGTTGCCATTGAAATTCCCCTTTCACTTGTTGTGGTTTTCATTGGAGTGATTGCCATTAAGATTGGATCTGTTTCCCTGGCAGTTTAGTTGATTTCCTTGGTTCTGCTTTGATTGCGACTTCTCTTTCTTCTTCTCTTCAAAGAACTTAGCCCTCTCTTGCTTAGCTTGGGCAAGACGATACTCAGTGCGTAGTGCTCTTTTGACACATTCAGCAACAGCCATAGGCGGTTTCTCGCCATTATCGGTCACTACCGCTATCTCAGGGCGAAAAATGTCTAACATTCGCCTAACCCTTTCATCCTCAGTTGGCTTAAGGTGAAGGCAAAGTCATGCCAGTTGATCGAACTTGTGGCAGCCTCGGTTTCGGACATAGTGACTTGCTTGATGTTGTTGAATTCATTTTGCTGTGCTTTCATAGCCATCCGATTGTAGAATTTGTCGTTGAATTCCTGAATGAAATCATTCCATGTTATCTCAAGTACATTCCTCCTCATTTGCATAGTTTCCCACCAATAACGAACATCTTTCTTCATGACATAGGAAGCACAAAACACTTTTTCTTTATCCATGAGGTCCATAAAGTTCAAGACTTTTTGAAGGGAGGTTATCCATACCTCAGCCTCCAAAGGATCGGTGGATCCTTTGAATTTTGGTGGTTTCATATGTCAAAACCTCTCATACAACGGTTCTTGTCGAATCACAGGTTGGGTGGCTCGTGCCGCAGGCACAACTGGTGCTGCAGGTTGAGTTAGGACAGTTGGTGGATGGGGTAGTTCTTGATTTTGTTGAGCAAGCTGCTTGCGGATATTCTGCATTTCGCACTCCTGGTCTTCCAATCTGCACTATAGGTTAACGACCATTTCAGCTAGATTCGCTTCTTGTGGTCGTCTTGCTGTTGCCGCTTGAGGACGTACCATGGCTTTATATATAACTCTAGTGTTTAACCTAATAGAACTATGCTTGCTTAATATCTCGTACGCGATTATTTTAGCTTTAGCATAGTCTTATGACATGAGTTTCATTTAAACATAAATGACAGAGGTACAACCCATAAATTAAGACATATCATATCTTAAAAGCATAATGTCATAACATCACATAATCATAAGTTCACATAACGATCAACCATACTGGTCATAATCAGTTATAGGGAATACATAAATCATAAGGATAAACAGGCGTCACCAAATACATAAGGTAGATAATATATAAAAACATCCACAAACAAAAGGGTAAACTATCCGATAGTAAACTACTACACTCGCTCTTCTACCAATACACATGGACCATCAGTCTCGTCATCTTCTCCTTCAGTGAAAACCTCGGTGGGGTCCTCCTCTTCTGGATCAGTGCGGGCATCATCGTCTCCCACGGCTTCTGGTTGCTGTGGAGCTGGTGCCTCAACATGGCTGCTAGCATCCTCCACATTCTCCAATCCCCTTATTGGAGGAGTATCTACCCTCTCTACTCTCAGGTGCATCTCGGCGTAAATGACCTCTAAACATAAGTGATCATAACCTGGATATGGTCAGAGAAATTAAACAAGTGCTCGTATCTCGTGAGGAACTCCCTGCCAAAACAGCTCACATGCGTCTTCTTGGCGCAGTTCGTAAGGGCACTCGACTAGGAAATCCTCCTCGAATCGAGGTTTGTACTCCTGCATGTTCTCACCATGTACAGGTGCCCATCTCGCCGCCCGAGCGAAGAAGCGACGTCCTTGTGCATATGTCAAGTCAACCATCCTCCCTCTGTAAAGGAAATGACCTACAAAGTATTCTGTAATGTTGCAACGGAAATCCCTCCAACGTACGAGGTTCAGGTCTTGCCCAATAGACTCCCACCAACGCCTAGCAGCACCCCGCAGCTGGATTACTGCTAGTCTTGACCATGCCCCTCATGTTATGCCACATGAGCTGCATAAGGACTCTATGTGATATAGCCAATCTCCCGGATGAGTTTCTCCATAGTAATGCTCTGGCCTAGCTCTCCGAAATGCAGCCGTTATTTTGGCACCGAGCTCACTAAGAAGTATGTCTTCAGATGATGATCCTCTAATCGGTGGCATGATGATAGTATAGGGATGTCTAGTTTTAATATTAAGGTCAATAACAACCACTAATTGTAAAATATATATATATATATATATTTATATTCTAACTTACTTGGACAGACATGAAACTGATGTTGAAACGACGTAAGGTAGGATGGCAGGATACCACTCTGATACCAACTGTAACGACCCGACTTTTCGGACCATTAACTAGCTTACTTATTCTTATTTAATTTAGTCTTAACACTTATTTATGTTGGGTTCAAAAAATAAAGAATTTGTTTTTAAATCATATTCGTACTACAAAAGTTAGAATTACTAAAATTTTTAACTGAGGAAATTGAAAACCTTTAGCTAATAAATATCATATTCAAATTCGTATTTAGATAATATTTTAAAAAGCTACAACTTCATGTAAATTAAAAAGAAAGAGTCTAAAGTCTTTTTCTCGTAAAATACTCATATTAGTTTAGTAGTACCAAAACATTGGAACATAGTTATAAATATAGTCGATACAAAATAATTTAAGAAATCTAAATGCGGAAGTTTAATTCGTGGTGGTATCCCACTCCCTGTAACGACCCGACTTTTCGGACCGTTAACTAACTTATTTATTCTAATTTAATTTACTCTTAACACTCATTTATGTTTGGTTCCAAAAATGTAATTTTTTTTTATTCATGCTGCAAAAGATAGAGTCACTAAAAATTTTTAACTGAGAAAATTGAAATCCTCTAGCAACTAATTACCCAAATAAAACCGTAACTAGATGATATTTTAAAAAGTTAAAACTTCATATAATTTGTAACGAGAGAGTCTAAAGTCTTTTCTTGTAAAATACTCATATCAGATTAATTATACCAAAACATTAAAACATAATTATAAATATAGTCGATATAAAATAGATTACGAAATCTAAATGTGGAAATTTAACTCGTGGTGGTATCCCACTCCCGCCCTTCATCGCCTCCGCACAGCTTCGCCAGTCCATAAGACGTCTAAGGAATGGGCTGCTTACCCACGTTACCTACAGCATGAACATACACTGATGAGCTTTCGCTCAGCAAGTACAAACAATATCTCACAAATCATTTTCATAAAATCATATCATCATATGTAGCATTATGAACGTTTAAGAATGCATGTGAACTATATGTGTTCAATTATGCTTTATTATTTACATGTCTTGTCTAGTTAAGGGCCCCTATGTCGTACCCATATGCGCGCAACCAATGGGGAGTTAGGGGAGCGACCCTCCAACAACCTCCAAGGTCAAAACTTATAACTTTCGTTTTTATCATATCCTCTCACTAGTTGGAGGTTGGTACGACACTTAATCCTATCTTTCGTTAGCCTCATTCTTATTATCTGTGACAATATATGGATTTATATGTCACTATGCATCTATCATTATTGCATACGTACTTATGAGGCAGATCAATCATATCAATGCATGAAAATATATGCATGTTAAATGCTTAATTAATACAGTACTTATAACTCATAGGCTCATCACTTCATCGAGGTAAATCATAAAGAACATAGAACACCAACAACAAAAATATTTTATTTCATGCTGTAGGTGAGGTTTATACTTACTTGTCTTATATGCTTAAACTTCTGGAGTTGTCTCTCCTACTATGCAGATTTGAGAAATTGTCCTGATTAACAATATCTCATTATTAGATAGAGTTATAGGAATATTACTTTATTATTTTTCTTTATTTTTGTAACCTATAGTGAACTTAATTTACTTACATTATAATTAACCTTAACAATTAATCCTTATTAATTATTAAGTGTTAAATAAATTTCGATTAATTATTATTCAATTAATTTAATTTAATTAATCATTTTAATTAATTAATTAATCAATTATTTTAATTAATTATTTATTTATTTATTTATTTATTTATTTTAATTAATTAATTAATTAATTATTCTAATTAATTAATTATTACTTTATCTGATTGAGAAATTATAATTAAATTATATAATTTTAATTGACTTATTAGAATTATCTTGTTAATAATTTAATTACGTTACTTAAATATTCATTCTTATATAATAGTTATTAATCATTAATTCTAATATTAATAATTGAAAATTTTGATTATTCAATAATTGATGTTTGGTTAATCTCTAGTTAATTATCCATAATTATTTTGATGATTAAATCAATTATTAATAATTAATGATTAATTAATCTCTAATTAATCATATATTATAATTATATAGTTATTCAACATAATAATCTTGATTATTATATACTAACCCTTATAATTAATTAATTAATTATTAATCAGTTAATTAATTAATTACTTTATTAATTACATTAGGTTATGTATTAATTAATTTATTAATTAATTAATCCATCAAGGTGATGATGGGTCACCTAAGGGTATACCTCTCTTAGATTTATTGGGCTAGTCCAATCCCCTTGGTTATGTTCATTTAATTGGGCTAAAGTAATATCTTGGTATATGTATAGTAACCTTCTAGTATACTTTATCTTGGCCCATTCAAAACTTATGATTTAATTTTATAAAGTTAGGGTTTTCACATTATTTGATCATATACTTAAAATCAATTCATTTCATAACTAAATATGTTCATATGTCAAGACTTACTCTTGTGTTACATTTTAATGTTTAATCGTTTTATCGGTGTAGGATTTTAACTTGTAAGATTTATTTAGATTTGAGTATAATTCCGTTTTCAACACTTGATAACTTATTGGAAAGCTTGAAATATCTATTTTCTGTCTTTATAACTTGTTTTCCAAGATTTCAAGTATTTCAAATATTAATGTGGACGTTTTTCTAAGTGTCTTATGGTAAAATCTTAAATTCTTAGATTATACTACAATCTTAAGAGATTTATTAAAATTTATGTACATATCCGTTTTAAACGTATAATATCTCGATTTGAAGCTTAAGATGTCTACTTTACAGTGATAAAGTTATTTCCTTTAGTGCTTGAGTATTTCACATCATAAACTTAGGTTTTGTCACTGCTGGTCTCACATTTACACAATAAGTCCAGTTTCATTGGTAAGTTTAGAAAAATCATAACAATTTGCTTACAAGTCCAAATAAGGCAAAAGATATGTCATTGGAAATATTATAATGTCTATTTTGTATGGTAAGAACAGTTTTATAAAACGTTAAGATTTACTAACTCAAAAATTACAAAACCCGTGGCTAGCACACCAGCCAGGATTTTCGGTTCATGGTCCAAACTTGTAAAATCCACCAAAAATTGCACACTTATCCGTTCAAGGCGTATGATACCTTGTTGGAAAGATAAAAGAATATATTTTTCAGTTCTCTAACTTATAATCCAAAATCATGAGTCTAAAAGGTTCGGAGTACAGTAAACCCGTGGCTATGCTGTGGCTCGGAGGTTCATTTTCTCATTATTTTTGTATCACAACTTCAAAGGCACATAACTTTTTACATATAAAAGCAAATCAAGTGATTCCAAAGCCTAAAATGAAGCTTATCCTCTGGAGAATCTTAATATATAGTTTATTTTTCATACTAAAGTTTCTAATGCATACTATATGACCACAACAACTACGAACTTCAACAAGGTTCGTAAATCTTACCGAAATGCTCCGGGGGTCCTTTGAGATCTCGAACCTCACGCGTTCTTCTCAAAACTTTTCCTAGGTAAGAAGAAGTCTAATATTAAGATTATGACTAAAAATCATACTTTAGTTCTCCCAAAAAGACTAAAACACGAAGAATACCAATAGGATACCTTTAGTGAAACGTCCTCTAACTCCGTCTCTCACTTCTTCGATCTTCGGAACGGGGTTTCTTAGAACTCAAAAATGGATGAAGGAGAGTGCTTGAGGGGTGTTGGAGATGGAGAATGGTGTTGGTGGTTCTTGGTTTGTTTAGAGCTTGGTGGTGGTTAGAGAGTTAGGGTTTGAGAGCTTAACTTGTGTGAGAAAGAAAATGGAGTGTTAGGGGTTTGTGCTTAGCCAACTTTGGCCTTGAGAGAGCTGTCTTTTGGGGGAGGAAATTTGAAAAATTCTTGGCTGAAACAGCCCTTGAATGGTCGGCAAATTGGGAGAGTTTTTGGGGTAAAACTTGGTTCAATAAAGTTGAGATGAGGGGTCACTATCACTAGCCTCTTCCTTAGGTCAAATTGCCAAAAGAAACCATGCCAACTCTTACATGTGGTTGCATGCATGCACCACTTTCTTCTTTTCTCCTTTGTTCACATTTCCCTTGGCTTTGCACTTCAAAAACCGACCACCCCCCTTGCTAGTCAAATTTTGTTTTGTTTTTCTCTCTTTCAATTTCCCACCCTTGATCCAAGTTATCATCTTCATTCTCATCCATTAGATCTTCCATCACACCTATCCTCACCCTAAATTCTCATTAGTCAATCCTCACTCAAAGTTTAGCCATTGATTTGCCTAGGATTCTCTAGCACCAAATCCACACCATTGATTTCAAATAAAGCACAATGTTTGATCAATTTTTCACCTTTTGATTTCCTAAGAGTAAATACTAATAATTCATCTTCTACCTATGTGACACATCAATTCTTAATCACATCTCCAAAACTTAACTATTAGTATGATCAAAATAAATTCTAAGATCACTAAATTGACCTATCAATAAAAATCGGGGTCTTTCCCAAAAATTATCGTTATCCCCCTAATACGACACATCGCATAAATTCATATGTCGTTCATGATATTGAAATTTGATATTCATCAAAACAGTTATTAGAAGCATATTAATGAAGAGATCATAATAATAATTCATGAATTAAGCTTATGAATTTCTAGGGCATCACACTCCCGTTCTTCATCGCCTCTGCACAGTTTTACTAGTCCATAAAACATCTATGTAGCGGGCTGCTTACCCGCGTTATTTACAGCACGAACACACTCGTATGAGCTTTCGCTTAGTAAGTACAAACAATATCTCACAAATCATTTTCATAAAATCATATCATCACATGTAACATCGTGAATATTCAAAAATGCATGTGATCTATGTGTGTTCAATTATGCTTTACTATATACATATCTTGTCTATATAAGGGCCCTTATGTCGTATTCATATGTGCGCAACCAATGGGGAGTTAGGGGAGTGACCCTCCAACAACCTCCAAGATCATATTTTATAACTTTCGTTCTTATCAATCCTCTCATTAATTGGAGGTTGGTACGACACTTAATCCTATCTTTCGTTAGCCTTATTCTTAATATTTGTGACAATGTATAGATTTACATGTCACTATGCATCTATCATTACTGCATACATATCTGTGAGGTATGTCGATCATATCAGTGCAAGATAAATTATACACGTTAAATGCTTAATTAACGCAATACATATGGCTCATAGGCTCATCACTTCATCAAGGCAAATCATAGAAAATGTAGAACATTAACAACTAAAAACATTTTGTTCCATGCTGTAAGTAAGGTTTGTACTTACAGAAAATCGCGTAACTGTGTTTCCGCGTTGATTGTTTCCGGCTCTACCCTCAAGTCGATGTGGTGTTCTAATTTTAAATTAACATCCGACAGTTAGAGTAAGGTTTTTGAATAATTTTCGATTATGGACATATGTTCTCTTAATTAATAATTAATTTCAATTTAATTATTAATTTGTTTCTAAGTTTTTTTTATTTATTTATTTAAGAATAACATCCTTAAATATTAATGACATGATTATCATAAATTAATTTCTTAATTAATAATTAATTAATTTTAAATATTAAATTAATTAATTATTAATCCATTAGTTAGTTAATTATTAAATACTTAATTTCTTATCCATTATTTTACTTAATTCTCCTTTATTCATATTTGGGTCCATTAGGTGACCATGGATAACCATGGTCTTCCAATATCATATTAGGTCATCTTTATGGGTTGTGGGTTTATTGGGTCTATTACAACCCATTTACTTGTAATTGGATCTTATTATTATTTTAAACCTGTTAAGGCCCATTACACTTTGCTGTCTTTATCAAGTTTTAGTCAACAATTACATGGCATCTCAACAAGTCTAGTGGCAGGTTCATTTCTCGTCACCGAGCTATCGGGTATTAATTTACCTATTTGCCCATATTTTAGTGATTCAAGCACTTTTAAGCTTAAACTTATTAAATCTTTTGACCTTAGCTTTTAGTAATCTCTCTTACAATTTTATAGGTCCAGAAAACCTCTACCTACGATCCAAAACGTTCTCCCCATCAAATTACTAATTTGCCCCTTAGTTCGATAAAATTACAATTTTACCATTAGACATGCCCTATTTAATCTAGACTTATTGAATGACTTTTAAAAGTTTGTCCCGGCCTTAGAATAATGTTTACAGTGCCCATAAGCACTTATAATGGCTTTCATGACGTATTATATTTCTAAACACAATCAAATAAAAGTATTACATTTAAGCCCCTATATGTCATTTAAGGTCGTACATTTGACTATAACATAAACCATATTATTTCTTGTATTTATTTTTCTTAATATATTGCTTTAAGGGTGACAAAGATGCTGTATAATTATAGTCTATGCAGATTTTATAATTTGACCCGTTATTTATTTATTTTTGTATTTTAGTCCTTATTTAGCCCCAATTAGTTCCCAATACCCTTTGGTTCACCTTTTTTTTTTTTTTTACATTTAATGTCCTTATAAAGTGTTCTCACAGGATCAGGACTCATTTTTTAACAATATTTTATTATTTACGTTTTTTACCATAAAATTTTCTATATTTACGTTTTGACCCCAAAATGGTGTTTTTGTCATTTATTATCCATTTATCACCAAAATTTTACACAAGGTCTATTTTAAGTCTCTAGTCAAGACTGCAAAGTTTCGGATTCAAATAAAGTATTTAGGCTGGTGAAATTATGATTTTACCCCTTGAGGGCAAAATCATCATTTTTGACTCTTTTTTATTTCTGATTAAACTTTAGCTCTTCTTATTGCTTATGTCAAGAGTAATATTCTGTCCTTCTACATGATTATGAAAATTCCACTCAAAATACCATTTTTCAATTTATTAACATTTATGCCAAAAATGTTATTTTTGGTACTTTATGGTCAGTAATTCTTATTCTAGCCTATTTGTGATGTCAAAATATTTTCCTCATCATTCATGCTTCCATTAAACATAGTAAATAACATATCAACAAGCCATAATCTCATATTCTCATACATCAATACTCATTTCATGTCATATAACCATAAAAATCACATAAACATACTTTTCTTCATATTCCATACACAAATCATGTTTTCTAGCTACCTTAAATCATGGCCAGCACATATATTATCTCACTAGGTAGCAAAACCACATTTTAACCATTTACCATGCCAAGATTTTCCTATTTGTAAGAACACATTTTGAAATGAAAGTTATTAAGAACTTGGTAAACCACTAGTTTACAAATCATTTACCTCTTAGAAAAGTAGTTGGTTCTTAGCTCATCTTGAAGGCTTTTAACCACTCTTGGATCCTTGAGTTAGGGGGCTAGAATGAAAATAAAACATCACTTTAAAAACATTTTTAAAACATCAATTTTTTCCTTCTAGGAAATAAGTGCAAAAATATAAGTTTTTACCTTGAAAAACACTTAGAATGGCTCTTCCTCCTTGTAAGAAAAATGATCTTGGGAATGGGTGGAAGGAGATGAAGTATATTTTTGGCTTTCCTTAGCTACAAATTTCATCCCCAATGATGGGAGAAAGAGAATAAACTTTTTTTTGCTTGTATGGTTTTTTTATGAAAGAGAAAAAATGGTTTTTGGTTTACCTTAAAACCATTTTATAACCAAGTCTTATTGTGGGTTAAAAAATTAAAATTTTTGGATTTTAATCTCTCCAAAAACGTGCTCAGCTGAAGAGAACAAGTTGGGAGGTTGTTTTAGTGAGTTTTCATGTATTTCAATGTGATTTTAGTGAGTAGTCATTCAAGTAGTTCATTATCTTACATTGTAATCAACTTTTCATTCTTGTCTTGTCATCTTTGTTTTGCTTATTTAGGGGTTAGATTTTGGATTCTCAAAACCCCCCCCCCCCCCCCTCTTGTTCAACCTATTTTCTGAAGAAAAACGAAAAGAAAATTTAATTTTTTTTTCTATACCTGTTTACTTGCAGCAGTGGGCCGCTGCCCACTGAGCAAGGGGAGGCCTTAACCCTTTTTTTATTTTTTTTAATTTTATTTAGTGGGCTTTAAGCCCACTGCCTTGCCTAGTGGGTAATTACCCACTTTGGTTGGGGGGGGGGAGGGGGCGCACGAGCACTCCTCCTAAGTTCTTTTTTTTTTTTTTTTTTTTTTTTTTTTTTTTTTACTTTTTTTCTTGAGATAATAGTAGGATTATTAAATTTAATTTAATAGATAAATCTTGACATGACATAAAATTTACTTTTTTAATTTACAAAATTATGATTATTCATTCATTATATATAATGTTTTTAAACACAATATTTTCACAAAATCTCAATTGAAAAAGCAAATGAGAGTAACATTATATATGTATCTTTTCTCATTTAAATAGAGAAATTCAACATTGTTAAAACATCGACATCATCACATTGATGATACATATACAATCATTCATGATCTTGAAATTTGATATTCATCAAAATAATTCATTAGAAGTGTATTGATGAGGGAAATCCATAATAATAGTCCGTGAATCGAGTTTGAATTTTTAAAGCATCACACATCGATTACTTTTACTGTGCCCAACGGTATTTAGTCTCCTAAGGCTAATGCTTTCTTTCTTACAGCATTATGGAATGTTGGGGAAGATGAATGAGGCCCGGCTAAGGCATTTACCTACGAGACCATGCAATCGCCAAAGAAAGGTTTTTGGTAACCAAGGGATTATACTAATTTTAAAATATACATTCGCATAGATCGAGTTTGCCCACCAGAATTAACATCTACTGGGACGCCTGGTTCACGCTTGAAAGCCAGAGCTAGTCTTCTTCCCACTGACCGCTACTAATAAGATAAGACGAACCACTACCAGTAGTCCTTCTTCCAACAGATGGGGGTTCAATAGCTGTTGATTCTGTAACAGCTTGTTCTGTCACAGCTTCTTCAACTCAATCTCCCCCAGGGAAGTAAGTAAGGTAGCAGGAATAGATCTACTAGGCCTTGAGTCGGGTTTGAAATGTACACTCGTAGATCAGCCCATTAAATGACTAATTAAATGACTAAAACTTTAGTTATTACTCGTGGTGAAAATGACAGTTCTTACCAAAGAAACTCCCCAAGAATAATTTGAAATGAATTACTGAAAGAGAAAAATTAAGTAATAAATTATCACATTGTATATACAACGGCCAAAATCCAAGACACATCAATAGAAGCAGTATGGAATTTTATTGGCTTTCGAAATAATAAATGGAGTTATGAGTTTGTCCTAAGAACTCCATAAATGCCAACCCACACAATCGAGGCTGCCACTTGGATGGCGTGTCAACTGCCTTCCACAGCTCATCTTTGAACGCACAACCCTATTCAAGCCTTGTTTCTCAGCATCAGCCGAAACCAACCTACTCTAGTCTTGTTGTTATTTGCCTCCGACTGACCTGAAAATTCTCTCCAATGAAGCTCTAAAAAGTCTGATTCAGCGCTTGTGACTCCTTAAATAATGAAGAAATTATAACTCTTGTTTTAAGCAAGAGTCGACATTCGTTGTCTTATATATCACAAATCTAACACTCCCGCTAAATCAATCTTGAATTCTGTAGCTTCTCTTATATGTTATTCAAACCAATTAATTTATCTGTAGTTGATGAACCTAACTTTGCTCTCTGGCATGAATTTCAATGACACAGGAACTGAGCCATCAAGCCAAGTTTATCTGCATTTAAATTTCAAGTTTGCAACATCGAAAACAAATTAACAAATCTTAATCGGACAATTGAATATTGCTAGACATGATATGCCATGTACATTAGTTTCAAGGTCTAGCTTGTGAATAGTTCTGTGAATGAGGATATGTAGTTTCTGTGGAGTAACATACAAACTCAATTTCTGATAAGGAGCGGGAACGTACGGTGGTGGCTGGTACTTTTGCTGGGCAGTCATGAACAGAGGTTTGTCAACCTTACTCTTCCTCATCTGGACTTGGCAAAAAACTCATCCACTTCGAAATCTCTTCGTCACGGAGCTTTCTTATTCCTCCATAATATCCACCTTGATGTTCTTGCAGATGGTATTTCCGATTTATAATCTTTCGTCTCCATTTTGAGTTGAGAGAGTATTGTACAAACTCCACTACAATTGTATCTGCTAGCAAGCAAGACCTCCTTGTGAGATAGATAATTTAGTGGACTACATGAAAATAAATATCACAAAAATTGCAAGAATTTAGGAAACATAGAAAGAACATGTTCGATTATAAAAGTCCTATGTTGGCCGACTCCTAATAACTTAAGTTTTAAGGATAATTGATAAACATATACGATGTAGATGTCGAAGTCCTGAGTTCAAATTCCTATAGTAACAACTTGAAATCCATAGTAGTTATCATTTGAAGACACCAAACTGAAAGTTAATGTCACAATGTCTCATTATATCTAGAGAAAAAAGTCTAGTCCCACTCTTCTATACGCTGTTTCAATATGTTGATACATATATGAGGTTTGCATCACCAAGAGTGAGAAGTCGCTAGTTAAAAAAGTCACATAGATGCAACTTAAATGGCTGTCGTACCGTCATAATGACAATTGCAATGATCCTGATCAACTTCGTTACATTGCTCCAAATGACCAATACGGGCATACCACCAACCTACATTACAATTTCAGAAAGTAAGACAGCCCTTGATGCCATTTAAGCGAGAAGTAAATCAAATATCAAGTCGAGGTCCAGAAACAAACCATAGGCGCTACACTGTTGACTTCTCCATTGGATCTCGATATGGTCACCCGGCTTTAAATTATTCAAACAATCAGAAACATGAAGCATGTATGGATGAGTGTCTACTTGTGGCGCTCGTACCCTATCCCACTCTGTTGTTACTTGTTTCCCTTGCCATTCCAGAGAAGGATACCTGCAAACTGAAAGCGATTAGATGCCAAATATTGAAAAATTTTGAAAAATAAAAATTCAACACTAATTTTCCTACTTACCTGGTCTTAAAGATATTAGCTCGGGAATCATAGGTAACCGTTGCATCATTACATACCAACATTAGGCCTCTATAATTATTCTGCGCCAAAGAAAACAAAATATCATCAAATTTTCCGCTCATGGGAAGAAGAAATTATCAAGTTTGCTAGTGAAATTAGAGAAATGTGGAAGAGAATTACCTCCCCATAGTAGATTTGGGCTGGGATCTCTAACTTGCCACTCTCAAGAGAAAGATAGAAAGCCAAGGTTGAATCAACAGGCAAAGTAGAAGTCGTTGGAGTCGAACTCTTCTTTAAAATAAGCCTAGTCCATGAAAAAGGCCGTCCATTCCTTGAGGCCACATAAGATTGCCATCTTCGGTAAGCTGCGTTACCGATCAGTTTACCCCATTTCCGCTCCAAAAGTTTCTCCCATAGAGAAGGACACATTTCCCTCAAAAGTTTCTCCCTCAAAGAAGAACAAACTTGTGCCATGCTGCACAAATCGGCTAGCGAAAGTCGCTCAAAAATGTTTTCCAAGACCAGTTCAGGTAAATCAAGAATGCAAAACATTCTTTCATTCTCATTGACATTCTCTGCTCTTGAAGAAAAGAGTTCATCCTTCTTTGGTAAATCAAGAACAGAAATCACTCTCTCTTTCTCCTTCGCATTATCTGGTCTTGATGACGAGATTTCATCCTTCTCTGCTAAATCGAGAAAGGAAATCACCCTCTCTTTCTTCTTCGCATTCTCTGGTGATCTTGAAAAAGAGAGTTCATTCTTTTGAATGAAAAGTTCATGGCAGGACTTGGCACAAAAACAAAAAACATAAAAACAAATGAAAACAAGAAGCCCCAGACACCAGTAAACATACGACATGATCGACAATTTTACAAAGTTTGATGAAGATAGAATAACCTTAAAATGGGCACTTCTTAGTTATATCCTAGAACTTCGTACAAGTTTCCCTTTCTTTCACATATATTTATAAGCTGTTGGGCCACTATTCTCAATGCAAGTCCTTTGGAATTTTTTTCTAAATGGCATTTGTTTTCGTTTTTGTCTAGGAAACAAATATGAGCAAGAATAATGTTTTTGTATTTTGTTGTAAATGATATAACCCTCAACTAAGACCAGTTTCATCAAGGAAATCTGATGACGCTCAAAGGGAAATGATAATCTGAAGCCGAAAAAAGTAAAGTACCTCAACATATCAATATCAAGTACATTTAAGGCTTTTTTTCATAAAATCTTTACAATCGATAAAAGCTTCTAATTAAATGAGAGTCACGATCCTGAAGCACAATGACCACCACCCACTCCAAATAGACACAAGTCTATCATAGCTAAGAAATTGCAAAAACACAAGTCTGACAGAAAAATCATAAGCAATCATGTTTCACCTTTTTTATACTTAAAAAAAAAAAAAATCTCTCTAAAAAAACAACCGAGCACTGTTTTAGAAAGGATCCTAGCGCCTTTGTTCTTATAATTTCCATTTTCATTTTTATAACCAAAATTTAAAATGTTCCCAAACAGGACCTGAATGTTTCCCTTGTTATCATGTTCGAATAGATCAATGATTCAAATGCCAATTTCATATTATTATTATTATTATTATTATTATTATTGTCTTTATTGTGTTATGCATTATATATTAGATCCACAGGCATGGGAACACAAGCGAGAGAAGGGTTGCTATCTAGTGTAACAAACTATGTTGTACTATATACTTGTATGTCTGTTTTTTTCCCTCTTGTCTTTTCTTAAATAAGAATTTAAGCTATTCTTCTACTTCTTGGGGATCTACGTTGTTACTATCAGTCTTATCATTGTTTTTGTCAGTATTTAAGTTTTAACGCCTACCAGTGCCCATTTCCTACACATTTTGTTTAAGTATTTAATTATTATTAGTTGCTCTTAATTATTTCAGACAATGTCATCCATGAACTTCACGCCATATTTTTTTGGACAACACTTCATTAAAAGATAAGAAAAGTCAAAGATGATGTGGGAGTGAAAACTTTGAAATGATTAACGAACCTTTCAAATATGCATGTTTATGTTTTTTGACCTTTTTAATTTTGGACCCTCTATACTTACCTTACCAGAAGTCTATAAAAATTAAAGCTTTTATATTTAAGGCACTAATCCAGAATTGTCTTTTTTCAGGGGCAACCCTAAAAATCATTCTATTAAAAAATTATGAGTGTTAGGGGAAAAAAATTATAAGGGCCCATTTGGGGTTAATTTTTGGAGATGGTATTTTAAAGGTTGGAAATAGCTTGTTGAGCTTTGAAAATGTGTATTTAGTGAAAATGAACTATTTAAAGTAAAAAAGTATAAAAATTTGAAATGTGATAGGAAAAAATTAGTTATACGGATTTTGTTTTGTTTCTTTCGAAATTCTATGTAATTTAACAAAATAATAATAATCATCTCATTTTGATTTAAAAATAAAATTATGGACTTTTAAGTTTGAGTTTTTTGAAAATATTTGAAAACGTAAATGGTAAAAGTAGAAGAAAAGTACAAAAAAATGAAAATATTGTTTCCTAAAGTTGACCCTAAACAGGCCCTAAGAGTGTTTGTTTGAAGAAAAAATAAATAATAATCTCTTATTTGATTGGGGGAGGGGGATGAGCTCCTTTTTTGGGACTCACGAAATTGCATTTCAACTAAAATATATATATATATATATATATTAGCAAATAATAAAAAGGATAATACAACGGATAATTATAATTAAGTCATTTTAACTCTCCCTCTTCTCTTAAAAAACAATATAATCATCTTTATTTCTCATATTATCTGTCATCTTGACTCAAATTTAAAAGGTTTATTGCTTGAAAGAAAAAAATTAGTGAAGTAGAAATACGAGGCTCAATCTAAAAAACCTTCAACATCAAATTTAGGTTTTTTTTTTTTTTTTTCCTTCTGTGGCAAGTATAATCTAGTGATAATTTTATATTCGACTAAACGAAAAAATATAGAGTTTGAAACCCCAACCTCGAAATAAAAAATAAAAAAATAAAAAAGAGATTTTTAATGATTAAATTGTTCTGTCAATAGTTCAGTACTATGGCTAAGAGAAGCAACGGGGAGAATTTTTTTAAAAAGCTCTGTAAAATTACCTTCACGTGAAGCATCTAAGGGTAAGAGTATTAAAAATGCAGTCACCTTAAATACTCATCTCTGTAGTTTTCTATTATAGCGTGTATAAATAAAATGTGTGTCCATATATATATATATATATATATATATATGTTAAGTAAGCTGGAATTTCCTCTGGAGAGAAAAGAAACATCACTTGGATGCTGGTAAAATTTAAAGGACAGAGTCTTGGAAGAAACCTATGCATGTGTGCGCGATATTTACGGTGAAGTCAATTATGAAATTACTGTTAAGCTATACTTGCAATCATATCAAGTAATTGTCCTATCACAAAGTCCGCCATGTCCTGTGGGCCATAGGATCTGCCCTGAACTCCAGTTCATCCAAACTTATTGTTCTCCAGTTTCATGTACACCACAACTTGCATCTTATTGGTTTACTGTTCACTTACTAGTTCAAAACCAGAATAAATTTCACAACAAAATGTTGGTTTACAAAAACTTTATTCATTCATGAATTTATCTCCATTTTGTGGTCCTATCTTTCTTTACTAGTATTGATTGCAAACAAAATACTGTCCAGAGCTCAGCTCCGCACACTCACATAGGTGGTCCCTGCAGACCTAATGAGAGCGCCGAGCTGGGATCCGAGATCCAAAACAGCTCCGCTCTGATGACAAAATGGCCCCAGTTGTTCAAAACCGTCACTCGCAAACTACTACGAAAAATCCCTAATTCAGAGAGTAGGAAAACTAACTAGAAGTGTTCATATCACTGTAGTTAGTACACTCTGTACATAATTCCAATGTCCTCTGCTTTCAAATGGCGAGAATGGGAATGTCTCGTTCCCATAGAATAGGCTTCCTGAAACTACGAACTCTTGATTGGCTACTCTTAAAGAGCAAAAAGTTGTGGCGGCTTCTTTCCAGTGCAGCTATATAGGGAATTTCGGCGGCCTTTATTGTTCAAAGACTTGGTTAGGCCAAAAATGCTTCCACCTCGCGATCTCCTCCCCGTTGTAAAGCTTTCTAATACCCCCATAGAATCCGTCTGCTTCATTCCCTTCTTTGCGGTGGTCCTTCCTGTTTATCACCGTTCGCCTCCATCGTGAACCAGGAGTGTACTGGTTGAACTCCAGAACTATTGTATCTGTTAGCAACACCTACTTGTGAGATACTAATGTATACATATGTGGAAGAACAGGACAACAAAGAACTAAAATTAAACGGAACAATTCGGAAAATATTCGGAGACCAAAACAAGAGAAGAATCGGGTTTCTCTCTGTGTAAGAAGTGCAGAGGCAAACTCCAATCTCAACTCATTTACACTTCCCGATCCCAGAGTTCATATCAACCACTAGAAGTTCACTAATGCACATGCATAAGAGCTTTAATCCCTCTCCCAAGAGAACAAAATAAGGAAACAATCCAAACTCTCGTTTATCAGAAACCGTTTGGAAGCCATAGTTTTTCACAGGGCAGCTTTATATACCTAGTTAACCAATACTACAAATACATTATATGAGATCCACATCATTAAGCTATAACATGTTCTCTTGCTAAATTTCCTGGTCTTTTTTCAAAGTATCCAAACCGGTCTTGTACATCTGCGGTCTGTTAGGATCTTAAGCTGGCAATGCCGGCATAAGAACCAAGAGAAGAGCCATAAATACGAATTTAGATTTTAATCCCCATGTTTACTTGTTAAGTAAGGGACATATTTCATGCATATCCTTAGTCCTGCTCTATGATGAACCTAAAAAAAAAGTCTAAAGAGCTACGAAAATCTGAAGTGATCATCTTACCGCTGCAAAGACAACGGCAGTGAGTCTCATTTCTGTCGCATGGCTCCAAGTGACCAACAAGACCGTACCACCAACCTACAACACAGTTTTCAGAAATCATAAGCACCGCTTTCCATTACGCCAGAGGCTAAAATTAGGAAGTTGCAGGCTTCAGAAACCAACCATAAGGGAAATCTTTGTTTCTTCTCCACTGGATCTCGATATGGTCCCCGGGTTTCAAGTCATGCAAACAATCAGACGCATGAAGCTCAAATGGAGGAGTGTCAATTGGCGCCGCTCTTAGCCTATCCCACTCTATATTCTCCTCTATCGTCCTCCGTCCGTGAGGTGAATACCTGTGATACGGAACGTAACCCCGAGTCAAAGAAAAAGGCGTTTCTTAGAAGGTGAAACTTATCAAACTTCTAAGTAACGAATTCCCTCCCTTCCAAGAAATGGTGAAGCCATTAAAATTTTAAACTTGAACTTATGTAAAAGTATTCGAACGGATCTATATAAAGAAGTAAAAAGTAATTCTACAATATATTTCTCTGCTCAAACCGAATTATGAAGAGTGCCACTTTGCCTATACCTTGCCTGAAAGGTGTTGGTTCGGGAATCATAGCTAAGATGAGCATCATAACATGACAGCATAAATCCTATGTGACCATTCTGCATCGAAAAAAAACCGAAAGAAGCAAATTACAACAAATTACATATTGGACACATAAAAGTTTCCACAAGAAATTAGAAGAATTGCAAATAAGAAAAAAATTGCGGAAAATTTACCTCCCGATTGTAGACCTGTGCCGGGAACCAGAACTTGCCGCTCTCGAGAGAAAGATACCAAGTCATGACCGAATCAGCTGGCAAATTAGTCCTCCCCTTGGTATTCTTTTCTGTTTTCGGCATAATCCATGAGAAAGGCTTAGCATGGAGAAGAAACTCGAAGAATCCCTTTTTCTTGTTCCGGTCAGCGAGATTCGGTCCATTCGTTGAGGCCACATGACACTGCCATTCTCGATAAGCTCGATCACCGATCACTTTACCCCACTTCTGCTTCAGATGCCTCTCCCACAGATGTTCACTAGTGCACCTCTCCCTCAAGGAAGAACAAACGCCCGCCATGCTGCACAAGCCCGCCGGAGAAAGGCGCTCGAAAACGCATTCCAATGTCAATTCAGGCAAATCCAGGAGGGAAATCACCCTCTCCTCCTCCACATTCGCTACTCTTGAACAAAATGTCATCTTCTTGAATGAAAGGCTCATGGGGACTTGGAGGAAGTTCGAAGAAATGGCCCGACTATTGCGAAACCACGACACGAAGAATCTGGAGAACTCCCCACAGAACCAGATTGACAACAGTTTTAGAACTCCCTCACATAACTGAAGTGCCTTGTGAGTGAAGGATTCAGAGAGAAGAATCAGAGGGACACAAGAAATCAAAAAGTAAAGCATAGTAGTGAATGGAACTGCTAGTTTTGTTCAGCTTGACATCAAATGGAAAAGAAGGACATCACAAAAGGAAAGCTTTCTGCAGATGAAGCAAGTGAATGTGTTTGTATATGTATGTGTGTGTGTGTGTGTGTGTATATATATATATATATATATGAGAAATAGAAAAGAGAAAAAAAAAAAATTTCTTTTTTTTTTTTTTTTTTTTTTTTTCCCTTAAAGAAAATTATTCTTTAATTGATGGAGGAAAAGAGGGTCCACCGATGAAAGGTAAGACTCTGGTTCTTTCGCAAATTGGACAGGCCAACAAAGTGGGCCAACTTTGTTTTTTTTCCCTGCTTTTTTTGCAGTTTATGTAAAACTAAGGGAAACTATGTAAACTTCGCAACCGACAATTTTTTGGTTGCTGGGTAGTTAATATACCACACCAAAACTTAATATATATACACATATATATATATATATATTCCTCAACCAAAAAAAAAATGTTTATATATTCATATATATCTGTTTATGTATTTGTATTTAAAAATGAAAAATAAAAAATTGGAAGGTTGGCTCTAAAAAAGAAAAGGGTATCCAGAAACAGAAAATTTCCACAAAATAAGAGAACCAAAGATTGAAATGATGTGAGAGGGGAAATAAAGAATAAAATCTGTGGAACGATTTCATGATATTGATATAGAAGGTGAAGAAAACTAAAACTGAGAAAAAAAAAAAAAAATAGGTATATATTTATATAATAGAAAGTTTTGAGTTTGAGACAATCACTTGTGAAAGAAAAATCTGAGAACTTGGGAAGAAGGGACCCAAAATGTTCGGAAATTTAAGTGGGAGAAAAACAGATTGAAGTAGGTGGCAAAATGCACCAAAATCCTAATTAAACACTAACAGTAAATTGGTAAACTAGAAAATTCTTTCAAAAATAAAATAAAATAAAATAAAATAAAAAAATGGCTGGTATTAGAAGAAAATATCCAACATTGGAAGACGGACGAACCTGAATGTGGGACCTTCCCAGTTTGTCCAGAACTTCAGCCACAACTTTCCCTCTCTCTCTATAATAAATAAATAAGGAAGAGGAGTTTTCATTAATTGGTTTCTTGGGGAAAAAAATGAGGAGGTTTTTAATTTAACACCTTTTATTATAAACTGTTTTCTTAACTATTTACTTTTTTTTTTATAAATTGTTTTCTTAACTATTTAATTAGTATTTGAACTATTAATTTATGAATGTTCACATTATAAAACTGTTTTGGTTATAAAAACCACCAAAACAATATTTTTAACCGTTTTTGGACCAAAAAACAGTACATATATTTTTAACCGTTACTAATCATATTATAAAGTCCAAAATCTTACCGTAAAAATTTACAATTAAAAAAAAAAAGAAAGAAGAAAAAGAGGAAAAAAAAAAGGTACACTTTAATTGGTGGGTGACAATAATGTGGGTTTAATTACAGAGACATAATAAAAGCCGACCTGATCCTTTTGCCTAACTTCCACCAAACTCCAACTCCTTCCCTGCCGTTTCCCTCTTTCACAATTTACAGCCATAAAAATTGCAACAAATATATAATATGCATAAAGAAATCTCTGGTATTCAGTATCGGATGCAGATACGATTCTTTACTTATAACGATAACGATAAGTTGATTTATATATAATTTTTATAACTTAATAATTTTTAATTAGAATTTTATCATATAAAATTGATTAAAAAATATTACATTAAAATCACTTATTTAGTACAATCTGTCAAAAAAAAAGCTGTAAATGCCTTGTAGAGAGGGTATATGCATATATATGTATACAAACATTGGCCCCACAAATTAAAGAGAGGGATTGTGACGGTTTACATGGATTAATGTTGAGTGTTGGAATACTTTCAAAATATATATATATATATATATATATTTATAGAAATATATGTGATGAATATTGTTACGTGTATGTGTGGTCACGAGAAAAGAACAAGACAAGCACAACACATGCAAGCCACAGTATTTGCCTGTACTATGTTTTGAATGACACTTCCAATGTCCATTCACGTTGTTTTCATCTCTATCACGCTATTCACCTTAGCTTGCTGCAAATTTATTTATATATTTTTTTCGGTTTTGCATTTAAGAAAGTAGGTGAGTCACGCATTACAGCATAATTTTACTCATAATAAGGTTGCATAAAAATAAAAAATTTAGAGTGGAATATATCTACTATATATAGAGCCTGAAAAATATATTACGGATAATTATATATATATATATATTTTTTTTATCACATTGAACTTAAAAATGTACACTATCAGAATAGACCCTATTGTAGAAAAACTATTTTATTTTGGATTCAGTTCCTTTGTCTATTTTTTCTTGTCACATTCATATCCCTTACTAATGTCATTAAAAATAGATATTTAATATAATACTCACATTAATGTATATTTGATAATATAAATAGCAAAAATACCATATCATATTTATGTATATTTGATAATATAAATAGCAAAAATTTGTACTATTATAACAATAATCATGTAATTTTATAATATATAGAACCTAACTACCGTAAGATACCCTATTTTACACCCAAAAAAAAAAAATCGTTTTACCATTCATTGCCATTACGTAATTTTATGACATAAAAATTAAAGATAAAGTAATATTTTTATATTACTTTTAAATTTTTTTTTTTTTTTTTTGTAAAAATTCTATTTTATTTTAATTTCATTATTATTTTCCTCAAAAAAAAAATCATTATTATAGCATGCTGTGTAGGTTGAATGGTTGTAGACTGTCCACTAATTAAGCCCTAACTTCTTCGGACCAAAAAGAAGAAAAATTACAAATTGATTTTTCCTTCTGCTTAAAAAAAGTACAAATTGATATATATATTTTTTGGGGCTGGAACATTTATTGTGTTGTTGATTTGTGATAAGATGTGGAATAAGAAAATTATTATTGTTTGGACTTCTTAAGTATTTGCATTGATAATATCACTTTTATTTTAATTAATGTTATAGAAAAGGGCCTACGAGCAGTACTATGTGATTTTGTTCCGCATTTAGGCTGAGAGAATCACAAGGTTTAATTAATTGAAAAACTTATTATAAAAATTGACTTTTTACTTTTTATTTTAAATATTGGATTAAGATCTATAATTAAAAGCCAGTTAGCGCGCCACCATGTAAATTGTTGACAGGTAAAATCCACCTAATAAATCTCACAATGATAGGGATCCCCAGGAACTATCACGGCCGCAAAAATACACAAAATTGGAAAAAAGTAAAGTGCATGAAAGTAGTAAAACTAGTTACGTCTTCTTAATTGCTTGAGACTTCACTATATTTTCAGAATGAAAGAAAAGGCCAGCCAATAACGGCAACCATGAATCTTCTGAGAAAAGACAAAAGTCTAGCAACGATGATAAGTGTCCTCAACCCTTTAAGAGGTTCGAAACCTATACAGGACTAAACACCAGAATAGAGCACATCTACTATAACATTCGACACCGAGATCTTCTGGATCGGCCCCCGCCAATGATGAAAGATCCTACTAGAAGAGATTAGTCTAAGTACTGCAGTTTCCACAAAGAGGTTAGACACCTCACTTCTAAGTGTAGTGACTTGAAGAATGAAATAGAAGACCTCTTCAAGCACAGCTACATGAAAGAATACACGAAGATACCACAAAAAGGATGACCGCCATGATCGTCAAAGATGATAGGAGAATTGACAAACACAGGGACAATTGAGATCGGAGTGTTGATCGTGGTGTCCTGTATGATGAATTAGCAGGTGTGATTCGGACTAGAGGTCCGTATATTGGGGGAAACACTCGGAGGTCCCAAAAGCGATATGCTAGAGAGGCCAAAGAGAACATCCACCATTCCATGATGAGTCTACAAGAGAGGCCGCCAAAAGTATCAAGGCAGTCGGCTGACGAGACCACTTCTTCCAAAGAAGATTCGCTAGGAGTGCACTTCCCTCAAAACCATGCTCTAGTTATCGGAGCTGTTATCGGTAATCATACAATACATTGCATCCTTGTAGATAACGGAAGTTCTATCAATATCTTGTATCATTATGCCTTTACCAAGATGGGACTCACACGTGAGTTGATGGTGCTTACAATTTAGTTGCTATATGGTTTTATAGTTGACTTCATAACCCCGAAAGGGTTGGTGCATCTCCCAGTTACCGTTGGAACTCGCCCTTTCATGGCTACTACTATGTCTAATTTCTTTGTGATTAAGGGCAGATCCCCGTACAACACTGTGATATGGAGACCGACTCTGAAGATGTTAAAGGCGGCCATCTCGATATACCATTTAACAATGAAGTTCCCAATTGCCAGGGGTACCAGACAGGTGAAAGGAAATCAATACGAGTCCAGGACTACTTACATGGATGCAGTAAACGATCACACCGAAGCACAGCTGCCGGAAACTCTGAGACGGGAAAACATGACGGCACTGATAAAGCCGCTGGACACAGATCTTGACCGCTACCTGGATGATGACAAAATGGGTACTAGGCCAGTCGAAGACCTCATAAAGATATAGATCGACAGCCAAGTACCTATAAAACTAAAAGACATATAGGGTTGCGACATAAAAAGGTTATGGAATGATGAGTATCTCAAGTTCAATTATTGATAAAAGTTTATTAGGATAAACTATTAGGATGCTTTTCTCTTTTTTAGGAATTTAGGTTACTATTTTAAGTTCCTTTCCAATTTTATGATTTAGCATATCATTATCATTAATAGAAGTTTAGTATTATTAATGCCAAATTTTCTTCTTATTTTTCTTGCATATCTCTCTAGCCACCAAGCAAAGCTACATAATAAGATGTCCACGACTAGACCTATGTCAGTCTTGGACAAAGGGGCAAGTATCAGTACCCTACAGACTATTAAAAAAAAATTAAAAACTGAAGCTACAAAATCCTTCAAAAAATTCCAGCCAAAGTTCCCGAACAATTCCTCAAAGGAAGAACGTGAGAATGGCTATCTCAAAACCCCCCTTAAGGGTACAATGATAACGGATATCTTGAGGTCATCTATTTTTTCAAGTAAAAAACTCTCTTATTACATGAAGACGGGTACCTAAAGGGCAACCCTAATTATGAAGCTACTGCTAAGAGGTACCTTTAAGTTATTTATCATAGAAAAATTTCGAAGCAAAGAGGCTATGAGATATCAAACAAGCTACTTCGACACTCGATACGAGTACCTAAAAGATACCTAACATGAAAGCTACTTTGACTCGGATACCAAAAGGTCATCCAACTATAAGTCTTCGAAAAATTCCCTCATAAGGTAAGAATGAGAAGATTAATTACGGATACTGAGAAGTTCCCCAAGACAAGAAATTCTACTAAAGTTCCTCAAATAATTCCTAATGGAAGAATAAGAGGCGGGGGCCAGAAAGTGCCTCGACATTGTCATATTTGCTGAGTTTTCAAAGGATTCCTTCTTAAAGGAAAAACAAGAAGACGAGTGCCGAAAGCTACATTATAGAACCGCAACATACACCATGTACAAGGGATTACTTTACAAACAAGGTTATACGACACCACTTCTTAAGTGCTTAGATAAATAGGAGGCTGAGCATGTATGGAAGGATGTTCATGAGGAAATGTACGGAAACCATACAAGGGGGTAATCTTTATCACACAAAGTCCTGTGACAAGGTTAATATTGGCCCACCATGAGGCATGATACCATTATATTCAGGCGAAAGTGTGATAAGTGCCAAAGGTTAACTCCGATTCCCAAAGCACCTCCAGAGAATCTGACCGTCGTGATGAGCCCATGTCTCTTCGCCAAGTGAGGTATTGACCTTTTCGGCCCACTACATATGTTTCCTCGTGGGTACAAGTTTGCAATGGTTGTTGTTGATTACTATACCAAGTAGGTTGAAGCTGAACCTCTCTCATCCATCATGGAAGCCAACTACACCAATCTCATTTGGAAGAACATCATTTGTCTATTCGGGATACTGCATTCTTTGGTAACCAATAGTGAAAAATAGTTTGACAATGCCAAGACCATCAAGCTCTGCAAAGATCTCGATATCAACTAAATCGTGTGGAAGAATTACAGAGAAATCAACGGTGGAGACAAAAGGGCAGGAATTCAAAAATCAAATCAATGGTTGAGATTGAAAAGTCAAAAACAACGTGACAGTTGCGATTCTTGAGGCACGTGTTAGCAGCAGTGTAATCATGGCACAATCAATAAACTTAACAACGAAGTAAGGCCACCCATTTCGGTGACCAGGAACCCAAAGCACTTCAAGGTACCGAGTCCGAAACACTCCAGGCTGGGGGGCAATTGTTGATAGGTGATTCCGTATATCTCAGCATCCGATTGTGACTAGATACGCTCGTAGCCAAGGACGGTGGCGGGGGTGCAAGTGGGTTTTGTTAATTTAAATTTACCCTAAAAATTTTATAATTTTTACAATTTGCCCCCACTAAAAATAAAAAAGTTCTCATATACTTCTTATTTTGCCCCTACTAAAAAAAATAAAATTCTCATATAATCCCTACTAAAATTAATTATATGCTTATAATTTTACTTTTTTTCCCCAGTAAAATTAAAAATTCTCACGTAACCCCCACTAAAATTTATTTTATGTTGAAAAAAAATTTTGGTGTACGTCTCCACTGGAATTTATTTCTAGCTTCATCCCTACTCGTAGCAATATCTGAGCCCAGGTATCTTGGAGGACTTGTTTCAGATATTTGAATATCAAATATTGATCAAGATAATTAGATTTTCCTAGCCATAATCGACTATTTTGAAGACTATCTATACATTTAAATTCAAATGTGTAATCTTTTTGTATTTTAAATATGGCTAGGGGTTAAATACATAGTAAAGTGGCCTCCGGAAACTCGATCTCACAACTTGACAGATTACACCACTTGTAATTCTGAAAATATAGTGAATCCCCAAGCGACTAAGAGGACCTAACTAGCTTTTAGGCGGTGAATCTCTATAAATCTTTGTATTCATTACTTTCATGCGAACCTCTATAAATCTTTGTATTCACTACTTTCATGCACTTTACTTTTTTTTCATTTTTGTGAGTTCTTATGACCGTGATAGTTCTCAGGGATCCCCATCACTATGAGTTTTGTTAAGCGAGTTTTACACGTCAACATAAATTAATGTGAATGATCATAAATCAAACAATTAAAAATCTAATTAAAAATTAAAACAACAATACTAAATTGGAGTTTTTTGCGTTATATCCTAGGAGTTTTCTTTTTTCCTTTTTTGTAAATAATATCGTAGGAGTTTTTATTCCCCCTTATATATGTCCTAGTATAAAATGCATTTATTGTTGAGAGGGAAGAAATATCTATTAAATTGATGTTATCAATAAATGCACCGTCTTGGAAGGAACGAAACTTATGGATATGAATAGAATTCTTTTGTCAGTGATGATAACGAATATTTATACATTTAATATTTAGAAAAAAGAACATATCCCTTACGTTTGCAAGTAGTGTTCAAAACATGCTCGATGTAAAATTGGTGCAAAGTTATTGACATGATTTATAAATGGGTTAATTTCAATAATAATATTGATATTGACAATTTTACTTTGAACATCACTTTTGAAGACTTTCTTTTATAGTCAAAAGAATTATTTGATATGTAGATCTCAGATTATAATAAATAAACAGAGTACTAAAAATACACTCATTTATGTGATTGTATGTGCATAATATAGTGATAATTTTACTTATATGATTATAAGGTAAGGTATAGAGTCCCCTACTCCATGTAAAAAAATAAAAATAAAATAAAAATAAATAAATAAATAAAAATTCATCTACTAATTGCCTTTACTTGTCCTTTGAAGTCCAACGTACGAGTAGGTTTTGTAATGATCATTGGTTATTATTTTAATTAACATTTTGATGCATTCATGTATTTTTCTCAATCTATTCGTTATGACTGCATAATAATAGTAATTACTTTGTTTACAATCAGTTCCAATTATATGTTTGAGGGGGAAGAGTACCAAAAGTGTTGGTTTTAGCTGAAAACTAAATAATATAGTGCAAACATATATTAATAATTAAATGTAAACAAAGTAACTACTATCACTAAGTAATAATAATCATTTGATTGAGAAAAATATTTATGAATATAGCAAAAAGGTAATTAAAATAATTACCAATGATCATTATATATACTACAAGGTAAGTAAGAGCTGAATATATTCTCAATGTTTTATATATTTTATTACATTATGAGACATATCAAAAGTTTAATGTGATAATGTTATAAAAGAAAATCTTACATATGCTCGAAATAAAAATTTTCAGGAATGTCTTCATTGAAATTAACCGTTTATAAAATATGTTTTAAACAAGTTACAACATTTCCATTTAAAAAATATAGAATGGTATAAAGAATGTTCTTGCTATTATTCCTTTAATTTCTTTGTCTTTCTCAAATAAATAGTTAATTGAATGGTGGCCACATATATACGTCACCTATGTTATTTCTCGGAAATTTCTTTGTCTCAAGGATACCCAAGACGTTCAACTTGAATTAAAAAGATTGGGGGAAAAAAAACTTGAATTCAAAAGAGTTTCTCAAAACATTTAGGTTACTTTTGTTTACAAATTTACCGTATATTTTAAAATTTTGCAGTTTCATATTATTAGACAATTTTGATTCATAAATCCATACATTTTATTCCTCAATGTTCAATTTTGACCTCAATAATATCCAAAATACTATAGAATAGGAAAGAGATAATTAAACAAAACTGATCCTAAAAATGAAAAACTCTAAGAAAATATATGAATTTGCGTATTAAAAATAATTCGAAGGTAGAAAAATAAAGTATGTCAAAAAAATGCAGGGTACGTAGGAACAAAAAAGAAAATAACCCTAGTATTGGCCAAGGGAAAATTACTAATTAATAATAATTAAAAAAAAGAATGAAAATTTATGGGGAAAACAAGCGCGCGCTACAACAAAAATTGCTTTCCATAGCACCACAAAAATGCTATTGTAATAAAAAGATAGCATTTTATCAAACGCTATATTAGGCCATGTTATTAAAAGTCTAATGCTACAATAGCATTTATTGAGTGCTATTGCTCTCAATCTCTATAGCATTTTTTTGGTGCTGTTTGTGGTTGGCTATAGCATTTTCCTGGTGCTACGTAAAATTAGTTATAGCATTTTTGTGGTGCTATTATACTCTTTAGATAGCATGATGGTGGTCTTACAAAATCTAGATTGTTTATAAGGTATATCGTTTAAGAGATGCCACAAAGAAACTTTTGCACAAATATAATTAATGTTGTTCATATGGTCCATGAAGGACAGCAATTTGACATCTCTATTCAAGTAATAACTAGAAACATAATACAAAATTTCATTGAGTAATCAACAATTACATAGTCTAGAATATCTGTTGATTAGTACAAGACAAAAACAAATCATATTCTAATAAAACACCAGTTCGATCAATTAACATTTGTTTTTCAACTATAAGTCTAAATCCAAATGGAAACTACAACATGTTTGAAAAATTCTCCATGACCAGTTTTCGGAGCAGACCGCAAAATCTATATGTACTCTGTAACGCCTCAAAAAGTTCCTGAAATAAGGCATATCAATGGATATAAATAACTCAAAATAATTTATATAGCTACTCAATGGTAAAAGCTATGCATATTTTATTTCAAAAATACCCAAAAATTGGCCACAATTGCGAAAATATTCAACTTATTGTATATTCTTCATTTCAAGCAGTACTACCCACTAGGATATCATAATTTCCAGCAAGCAACTATAGACTATCATAAAATAGTTAGGTGCATACATCTACTCTTTGTGTGAGACATCAATCAAGCTGTACAATAAACAGTTAAAGAGAACCGAAGGAAAGGGGAAAAAAACAAAAGAAAGATGTGTATAAGCATCTCAATGAGTCACACGTTATTTGTAGTTGTACAAATACAAATTAAGACTACCCTCTGTTTTCTCATTTTAACTAGTAGAGATAATTCAATGAAGTGGAATAGTGACATTTCTTTGTAGAGCATGTAAAATTAAAATACCCTCCAAACTCACTTTATGATAACTACATGGAGAGGAACATATAAATAAAATAGTAAAGTAAGAAACAAAATCTTGGAAATTATTGACAAGTAGCATAATTCAGTGACATGCTTGAGTAAAACATGTGTATTGTTATTAGCAATATTTATTTCATTTATGATATCTACCTATTGAGGTATACTTTTGCTGGCATCAAGGGAAGAGTAAACTGTTGCATGAAAAAAGCAAGTGCACTCGGTTAATAAATCAATCCATTCTCTGATAAGCATAACATTGCCTCCTTATCCAAATGGCAGTAGCAGGTGGTTCCATGTTGAAGCCACTTATCCTGTTGGTAAAAAATAACTCATATTGACGCCACTTGTCCTGTTGGTAAAAAATAGCTAAAATTTAAGTCATGATTCTAATAAATCACCGGCACTTTCAAAAATTCCAACTCCACAAAAAAGGGAAGGGGAGGGGGGGGGGGGGGGGGGGGGGGGGGGGGGGGGGGGGGGGGGGGGGGGGGGGGGGGGGGGGGGGGGGGGGGGGGGGGGGGGGGGTGGGAACATTTAAAAGAAAAGTCAACAGAATTGGATTACCCAAATGAGTGGTGCCATGAATGGCACTTCCAAAAGCAGAGCAGAATCAAATTGAAAGTATATTCATAGACTTGGCAAATTGTACAGTAACTTGAATCAACAAATAAAGTCAAATACAATATGAACCAAAATTAACGGGTCCCGTACCACTTAAAATCTAAAATAATCATATCACCTCTTCAATTTTGTTAGATACTCCAATGTCCACAAGTTTACTGAAAATCAGTAACTATCAAGAAATAAGCAAACCATCATGACTTCTACAAAAGAGAAGAAAGTAAGCAATCACCACCCAAGTAACCACGGAAGAGTGAAAAGCCAAAGAAAGACCATACGCAAGAGTGAAAAAGAACAAGAATAGCCATAGAGTCAGAAAATAAACGGGAAGGAAACCACTTCGGTCAATAATCAGCAATAGATTCCCTTCTTCATACAGCATGCCTGCTATGATCTAGGAAAGGGGAAGAGAAAAAATAGAAAATAAAACTTTTAAATTCCACATCGAATAAAATTCCTAAAAAAAAAACCCCAATTCTCTAGATTCTCAAATCCCCTGCTATGATATAGGAAACGGGAAGAGAAAAAATAGAAAAATAAAACCTTTAAATTCCTCAATGAATTAAAAAAAAAAAAACCCCCCAATTCTCTAGATTCTCAAATCCCCTGCTATGACCTAGGAAAGGGGAAGAGAAAAACTAAAAAATAAAAAACTTTAAATTCCACAATGAATAAAATTCCCACAAAAAAAAAAAAAAAAAAAAAAAAAAAAAAAAACCTCTCTACATTCTCAAATACTTAGAGCAATTATAGAAACAATCTTCCACACGTATACACAACAAGCTTCAAATCCAAATAAATAAATAATACCCAATGCCGAGCGAGAAGTCAAAGCCACTTCGCCTGTGGCTTGAATGTTAATGATTGTGGTGCTCCTCCGCCTAGTCGCCAATGTCTTTGTGCGTTTCCTCACTCATCAGCGTGATGAACCCTGAGAGAGAGAGAGAGAGAGAGAGAGAGACATTGCAATCCTTCTACGATGGTGACTGAAATGGGACGTAATGCCTCTCTCAACAGTTTGCCCTGAGATTTTTAGATTTAAAAGCTAGGGCTTGCTTCCTTTTTAGTATAATAAGAAAAGGATGGGAAATCATATAACAAAGTGCTTCCAGACAAATTTACCCACTATTTAATCAAAAATAAAAATAAAAATAAAAAATAGAGAGTAAGATGGAGAGAATAACTTATCGTTTTACTTGGATCTGGTTGTCAAATGCTTGTTGAAGATGATTTTTCTCTCACATGGAAAAATCGAAGGAAAGATATTAGATAGAAAGAAGTTACGAACTGGAGCCCGGGGATCGAGGCCAAGCAGTTTTTCTATATTTTTTTCTCCTTTTATTTCTATCATTTTTTTTTTTTTTTTCAACTTCAATTTTCCCACTAATATATGCTTTGCAGTTCCCGCTAATAAGCGTGTGAAAATTTGATGAAAAAAAAGTCTTGCGCCTTTTTTCCGTAACAGAAATTGAAACACGCTATCAAGAGATGCTATGAAAGCCTAGTATTCTTGTAGTGGCGTGGAAAAAAAAAAAATCGAATTACAGATAGGAATAGGTTAAGGGATCTGAGCCCTAAGTTTGAAATTAAATAAGACCTTTTTTTTTCACTTTAATTGACTAAGTTGCCTCCATAACATTAATAAAATACTGATTAGAGAGAAAATTAATTATATACCAATTTGAACCTCTTTGCTATTGGAATTGTAGCTTGAAATTTCGTTTGTAGAAATTTATGAATTAGGTAAGCAGATAGCTAATAAACTCCTTACTTTATAATGGATTTCTCAACTAGAAATTGTTAGTTGGGTTACCCAACTACCTTTTAAGTTCTTATTCTATAGAATAATATGTACATGTGTCTTGCATATACCATTTGATAAACATTGAAGATCAAGTTCAATACACACACACACACACACACACACACATATCAGTTTAAAAAAAGTTCAACAAGAAAAGGTCAAATTATTCTGAGTGAGACCTGTGTATATCTGCTTGATTAAACGCCCCCATTTGAATCTTCTTAAGAGTTAATTTCTTCTTCTTCTTCTTCTTCTTCTTCTTCTTTTTTTGAATATATATATATGCATCTCATAAATACTTGCTTTGGCTAATCTAAATTAACGTGCCTGGTTCTTTAGGAAAAAGAGACTTTGTGTCTCGCTATTCTTATTTTCATTTCGAATTATTTAAAGAAATGTGTTAGTTTATAAAATTACATATACTAATCTTTATCATGGTAACTAACAAAACTCAAAATTTAATGTTTCAAAACACAGCCTTTATTGGAGGATATTTTCATGTGTTGATGTAAAATTCTTATTAGTTAAAATACAATTGCATGAGTTAATGAAAAATAAAAAGGGTAAGGCTACGGTAAAACTCATTTTATATACATTATTGGTAAAGTCCATTTTTTAACCACTGTAATCAAACGGCTGAGATGTTATTTATGTATGATAGTTGTAAATGCACCTTATCTAATACTAGTATAG